>ML793108.1:239180-259937 GCA_009831015.1 Picea engelmannii
CTTTCCGAATATAACACCTGTGACTGGAGTGACCTCTAGTAACCCTGTTTACCCCTCTTTGGCCCTGGCTATAGTCTAACGGGGCGGTTTAGACCATTAAGCCTCCTCTCTGGAGCTCCTATTTGGAAAGGGACATTACAAAAAGTCAGGAGGAACATACAACCTCTGTGAGCATAGACAGTCTAGTGCAAAAGTCAGGGGGAATGTACAACCTCTGTGAGCATAGACAGACTAGTGCAAAAGTCAAGGTGAACGTACAACCTCTGTGAGCCTAGTCAAGCCTTGTGAGCCATGAGCAAAAGTCAAGGTATCTAGCAAAAATTAGGTTGAATGTACAATTCATATGAGCTAGAAACAAACAATCTTCCTTATATTGCAAATGATGTAAATGTATTGATCTAGTGCGTTGGCATGTGTAACACTATCCACCATGAAGAAATTTGAATTGCCATGTATAAGAGTCGAGTTGAACGAGTTGTTAAACTCAAGTTGTAAAAGGTCAAGTTGTAAAAGTCGAGTTGCATAAGTTGCATATTTGCATAAATTGCATAGTTGCATACATGTATGTTGCATGTTGCATGTATGACAAGCTGCATGCATGCATATCAAGTTACATGCATGCATGTTGAGTTAGTTCGCATGCATGTTCAGTCAAGGTCGAGTTGCATGCCATGCATTGCCAAGTCACAAGGGTGAGTTGTAACTGAAGTCTCAAGTCAAGTTCTAAATTCGAACTAAGTGAAGTCTCTTGTCCAAGTTCTATTTCGAGCCCTCTCCCTATTCCTCTCTACGCCTTTATATGCAGAGGTCGACCTTCATTCCATATACAATGTTATGCAGTGTAAGGGTGAAGGAGGAGAGGCAGCATATCAGTCCAAAAGGCAGCAAAAGTACTCTGCTACAGTGCTGGTACATCAGTCCAAAAGGCAGCAAAAGTACTCTGCTACAGTGCTCATGTATATCAATCCAAAAAGACAGTGAAGGTACCTTGCAAACAGTGCTGATATATATCAGCCGAAAAGGCAGCAAAAGAGTCCTAAGGCAGCGTATGAATTCTGTCCATAGTGCTGGTATCCAACAGCAGAATAGGACAGCAAAGTCTCTCAGTATTCTACAGGTCATACAGTCAGGTCTAAGTAATTTTGGCAAGCTTATTCAAGAGCAGAATTTTATGGTGGATTTCTTGTAAGTTATCATACATTATATTTGCAATAAAAGGAGATTGTTTGATGGGGGTTTTCTCCCTGTATAGAGTTTCCCCAGGATACATGTGTTGTGAATTTTCATGCTGGTAAATCTATTGTTATTGTTGTTTTGTTTTGTGAATCATATTAAGCTAAGTACAGTCAAAATTTAAAGAATTACTTACAGATCTTAAATCAAGCTCAAAATTTAACATGGTATAAGAACTTAGGGTGTGAAACAGCTTGTTGAAGTGCAGCAGCAAGTACACACAAATCCAAGCGAGCTTGATCAAGTTTACAGCATGAGGTCCATGGCATCCTCCATTTCTATCAAGGCCGAGGATAGGCTTGAAGGAGCTTCCAACTTCACGGTGTGGAAGCTCAGGATAATGAATATCTTGTTAGAGCATGAACTTGAGCAGTATGTGACCACAGTGATGGAGGAACCCACCTCTAATGTAGAAAGAGAAACCTTCAGGAAGAGTCAAGAAAAGGCCAAGCGAATCATCTTTGACTCAGTCAAAGACAAAATAATGTCAGCAATGACTTTGTTAATGACTGCCAAGGACTGTATGGATACCTTGGTAAATCTGTATGAGAAACAGGCACCAACTCATAAGAGGACACTTAAGCACAAGCTTAAGTATTTGAAGATGGAGAAAGGTGAATCAACAACATCTTTCTATTCCAGGATAACCCAAATCAGAGATCAGCTTTTCGTCACGACTCACAGGTGTCACAGTGGATGATGATGGCTTCGTGCAGGCCATATTTGATGGTCTTCCTTATTCATTGGAGACTTTCTTATCCGATGTGAGTGGGAGAGAGATTCAGCCCACGTTTGAGAGGTTATGGCATGATTGCCTCCAAGAGGAAAGTCGCACTGCTACCAGTTGTGAGCCAACCAAAGAAGAGCATTCGACATTAGCATCAAGCTTCAAGGGAAAGAAGAAGGTCACTTTCAAGAAAGGCTCTTAGAAAAAGTCAAACACCAAAGGTATATTCAAAGGCAAGAATATTGATACATCTAACATTAAATGATTTAGTTGTCATTTTGCTAGAGGTTGTTGGTAAAGGAATAAAAATCCAAGGAAAGGGAAACATCATGCCTCAATTGTTGGGGATGATAAATCCAAAAGAAACCAGAAAAGTCCTTCTAATGAAAGAGAAAATAGAAAAGAATATTACTTGGTTTCTGTTTTATCTAATATAGTTATCACAGGGCTGAAAACTTGGTTAGTAGACAGCGGTGCATCAAAGCACATGACAAGGTACAAGGAGATCCTCTCAGATTTCAAGACAAAATCTTTTGCAGAGATGGTTGAGCTTGGGGATGACAAATGTTACAAGATAGAGGGAGTAGGCTCTATCTCCTTTAGATTGAAATATGGGGATAGGCTTCATGTTGATGAAGTATTATATGTTCCAGGGCTCGAGAAAAATCTACTATCAACTGCAATCCTTGAGGACAAGGCATATTGGGTGATATTCAAGGACAGGAAGGCACTATTATGGTCTAAAGGTAGTCACTTGAGTACAGCAGAACCTATCGGGACTCGCAAAGGAGGATTGTACGTTGTGACAGGACAGTCAGTTCAGGCATTAGCTCATGATGTGACTAGCTCCAGCGAGTTCTGGCACAAAAGGCTTGGACATCTTCATTACAAAGCACTCCCAGATCTGCATAATATGGTATGTGGCATGCCCTCTATTTATTTTAGTAAAAATAAAATTTGTAAAGGATACATGCTAGGTAAAAATATAAAGAAAGCATTTCCTAGCAGTGACAGCAGATCTCGGGGCATCTTAGATCTGGTTCATTCTTATGTATGTGGTCCCATGTCATCTCCTTCACTCAGTTGTTGTTTGTATTATGCCATTTTTATTGATGATTACTCAAGAAAATGTTGGATCTATTTCTTTAAAGCGAAAACTGACATATTTGATAAGTTCAAAGAGTATAAAGCCTTTATTCAAAAGCCGACAGGGAAACACATCAGAACCCTTAAAACAGACAATGGAGGAGAGTTTGAATCTCTCAAGTTTGAGGATTTCTGCAAGGAAGCAAGAATCAAGAGACAATTGATTGTGCCATATAACCCTCAGCAAAATGGTGTTGTTGAGAGGAAAAACGAGACAATTTGTGAGGTAGTGAAAGCCACAATGTTTGACAAGGATCTGCCAAATTCTTTATGGGAAGTAGCTACCTCCACTGCCGTGTATATTCAGAACATGTGTCCACATGCTATCTTAAAGGACAAGACACCTGAAGAGGTCTTCTCAAGGACCAAACCTGAAGTAGGGCATCTAAGGATATTTGGATATCTTGTATATATTTATGTCCCTAAGGAGAAGAGGACAACGATGGAACCCTAAGGAAAGAAAGGGGGCTTTTTCGGGTACAATGAGAACTCTAAGGCTTACAGGATATATGTACCAGGTCAGAGGCAGATAGAGGTAAGCAAGGATGTGACTTTCCATGAGGAAGTTGCATTCAAGAAATACAGAGAGCTTCAACGGGATTCAGAAGCAATTCAGCCAGCTTCACCCTCTTCTAAAAATGAAGAGTCGGATGATCAGAGGGAGTAACCACATGAAGGGCCAAATGATGAGCCCCTAGAACCTACTGAAGAGTTGAAAAGAACTCTTGAAGAACCTCCAGCCAAAACTAAGCCAAGATGGCTTAAAGAAATAGTGCAGGAAGCAGCAAAGATAGTTCCTCCCAAAGGAACTTTCAGGGAAAGTAAGATGCCTCACAGCTTTGGAGGCTATGTTGCACTGATGAGTAGCATCAATGATGCCAAACCTTCTTCATTTGAAGAAGAAAATAAATTACAAGTGTGGAAGAATGCCATGCTTGGGGAATACAGGTCTATTCTAAAGAACAATATTTGGGACATTGTGTCGAGGCCAAAGGACAAATCAATGGTCTCTTCCAAATGGATCTATAAGATCAAACATGCAACCGATGGGAGTGTGGAAAAGTTCAAAGCAAGATTTGTAGCCAGAGGATTCACTCAGAAAGAAGGAATTGACTACGACAACACTTTTGCCCCTGTAGCCAAGTATACCTCCATTCGAGTTACCATTGCATTAGCTTCAGTTCTTGGTTGGAAGTTACATCAGATGGATGTAAAAACAACATTCTTGAATGAAAAGATTGAACAGGAGGTCTTTGTGGAACAACCAGATGGTTTTGTACTACATAACAAAGGCACTCATGTATGCAAGCTAAGGAAGGCCTTGTATGGTCTTAACCAGGCTCCCAGAGTTTCGTATCACAGGATTGATGGCTTTCTTAAAAGCCTGGGCTTTCAGAAAAGTGATGTTGATGTGAATCTGTACTTCAAGGTAAGAGGGAACCAACATGTTATACTAGTCATGTATGTTGATGATCTCTTTCTGTCAGGAGATGAAGGGCTAATAACCTGGTGTAAGAGGGAGCTAATCTCAGAATTCGAGATGAAAGACTTAGGCTTGATGCATTACTTCCTAGGGTTGGAAGTGTGGCAAAGATAGGGCGAGATATTTCGAGCACAAGGTAAATACAAAGTGGATGTGCTAAAGAGGTTTGGTATGATGGATTGTAAATCCATGTCTACTCCGATGATTACAAACCTGAGGAAGCTGCATGATTCGGATACAGGTTCAGATTTAATGGATCCCACCATGTATAGGCAGTTGATTGGATCATTGATGTATATGATCCATACCAGGCCAGATATATGCTATGCAGTGATTGCAATGAGTCAGTTCATGGCTCAACTGAGACAGAGAGACTGGGTGGCAGCAAAGCACATCTTGAGATATCTCAGAGGGACCATTACCTATGGTCTGAGATATACATCCAGTAGAGGTTTATTTCTGCATGGGTATGCAGATGTTGACTGGGCAAGAAGCCCAGTGGACCAAGAGAGTACTTTTGGATACTACTTCAGTTTAGGATCCACTATGATCTCTTAGTCAAACAGGATCCATTGCACAGAGTACAACAAAGGTTGAGTACATTGCAGCAAGTGATGCTAGCAAAGAAGCAATATGGCTCAGAAAATTGGTTTCTGGGTTGTTTGGTGACAAGCTTGAGACGACGGTGGTTCAGTGTGATAATCAAAGTTGCATAAAACTCACAGAGAACCTAATATTTCACGACAAGTCAAAACATATTGACATGAAGTACCACTACATTCGAGACTTGGTCCAGAGCAAAACTATAAAGCTACAGAACATAGCCAAGAGCGAGCAGGTAGTTGATATCCTGACCAAGCCATTGCCATTGAGACAGTTTCTGCGGTTGAGAGGCAAGCTTGGTGTGGCTGAGAATGACTCCCTCGTTATGACCGAGTGTTAAATTTGGCAGCATCGACAGTCATTCTCCAATGAGAGACCAGATGGACCACCCTGARGCTAGCCAGGGAGATTTGSAGAATCAACCAGTCTTGTGAGGTATTGACAAAAGYCAAGGGGAACGTACAACCTCTGTGAGTCAAACCAAAAGTCAGGACGAACAAGATGCTATGTGATCTTGTGAGCCAAGATGTAAGTCTAATGCAAAAGTCAGGGGGAACGTACAACCTCTGTGAGCATAGACAGTCTAGTGCAAAAGTCAAGGGGAACGTACAACCTTTGTGAGCATAGACAGACTAGTGCAAAAGTCAAGGGGAACGTACAACCTTTGTGAGCCTAGTCAAGCCCTGTCATCCATGAGCAAAAGTCAAGGTATCTACCAAAAGTTAGGTTGAACGTACAATTACTATGAGCTAGAAACAAACAATCCTCCTTATATTGCAAACGATGTAAATGTATTGATCTAGTGTGTTGGCACGTGTAACACTATCCACCATGAAGAAATTCGAATTGCCATGTATAACAGTCAAGTTGAATGAGTTGTGAAACTCAAGTTGGAAAAGGTCAAGTTGTAAAGTAGAGTTGCATAAGTTGCATAGTTGCATACATGCATAGTTGCATACATGCATAGTTGCATAGTTGCATACATGCATTGTTGCATAATTGCATACATGCATAGTTGTATAGTTGCATACATGCATGTTGCATGTTGAGGTTGCATGTTGCATGCATGACAAGCTGCATGCATGCATGACAAGCTGTATGCATGCATATCAAGTTACATGCATTGCATGCATGCATGTCAAGTGCATGTTGAGTTAGTTCGCATGCATGTTCAGTCAAGGTCGTGTTGCATGCCATGCATTGCCAAGTCACAAGGGCGAGTTGTAACTGAAGTCTCAAGTCAAGTTCTAAATTCGAACTAAGTGAAGTCTCTTGTCCAAGTTCTATTTCGAGCTGAAGTCGAGTTATGATAATCATGCAAACATGTTACTATTTCAAGCCCTCTCCCTCTTCCTCTCTACGCCTTTATATGCAGAGGTCGTCCCTCATTCCATATACAATGTTATGCAATGTAAGGGTGAAGGAGGAGAGGCAGTGTATCAGTCCAAAAGGCAGAAAAAGTACTCTGCTACAGTGCTGGAGTATATCAGTCCAAAAAGACAGCGAAGGTACCCTGCAAACAATGCTGATATATATCAGAAGAAAAGGCAGCAAAAGATTCCTAAGGCAGAGTATGAATTCTGTCCATAGTGCTGGTATCTAACAGCAGAATAGGACAGCAAAGTCTCTCAGTATTCTACAGGTCATAAAGTCAGGTCTAAGAAATTTTGGCAAGCTCATTCAAGAGCAGAATTTTATGGTGGATTTCTTGTAAGTGATCATACATTATATTTTCAAAGTTGTAGAAAATCAAAGGCCCGCCAAAGAGTATATTATATTTCCGGCTTGTCCTTCAAGGAAAATTCTTCACCTGGGACCGTTTACAAATAAAAGGGAAGCAGGGACCTGGGTTTTGCTACCTATGCAAAAATTCGAACAAAACAAACTCTCATTTGTTTTTAAGGTGCCCTTTCACAATTCAGGTTTGGCAAGAAATTGACTATGTGATGGGTTTATCGATTCTCTGGCGGAAATGATCTCTCCTGCCTCTTTAAAACCATTGCCTGGCACCTAAGGATTGTACCTTTGTTTTCTCTGGAAATAAGGATACGTTTTTCCCCGGAAAGAAGAAAAATAAAATAAACTATCCTTATATATATATATATATATATATATATATATATATATATATATATATATATATATATATATATATATATATATAATTATCCTTATCCATATCAATTATCAATATCCTCATAACTTACTAAAGAAAGATAGGCATGATATTTAGTTTGATATCGTATGTATCCTCATCAATGCACAAAAGATGCAACAAAATATAAAAATCTTAAATTGAAAATCAACAAAATACCTACTATTTTCATGTAACAATTCCATAAATTTTAAATACCAGTAAAATATAATAGACTATTCGACCTTGGTATTGTTATTCTAATATATATGAACAAAGTTAAATGTCATATACAACCTCTTCTATAATATTCTGTTTGGCAAGTTAATAGAAAGGTACCAAAAGCATTTAATTGCATTTAAAATATCTACCAAAGAATATTGCTAATAAAGAAAGTCTTAAAAGGGACTTATCGAAGACACTAATAAACAAACTCACGAGCTATCGTGAAGTGATAAGATCCTCCACTTTGGTCACCATCTAGTGACAGCAACCTTGCAAGCCCCTTTGGAAGCAGCCAAATATCACTGGTAAAAAAATTCAGATCAATTAATATTTATACAAACACACTATATCTATTTCCTAATAAAACATAGCAATATATTTTCCTAACAACATACATTTACCCAAAGCATAGCATTCAGAAAGCCTTGTACATGTAATACCAATGTAAATGAACCTAAGCAATACCAAAGGCTTCAACCCTATATATACTCACCAAACAATATTATTACTATACTAATTAAAATAAAAAGAAATAAAATATATAAAAAATCAAAGAATTATAAGAAAGATACCTGTTAGATGTATTTGTACGTGGCTGAAAAACAACTGTTTTGAAAATTTCGGTAAAAACTCGACTAGGAGAACTGCATTATATAATCATGCATTTGAGGTAGACAATTAGACCAGTTAGAAGCCTAGGAAAGAATGTTCTCTATACAATGCAAAAACATGAATTTTATATGCAACAATTCCCAACCCTAGAAAAAGATTCCCCAGGTATTTCAATCAGAAACTAGATAAGCTATGTTATGCACATATTTCTTTCTCTACGTGAAGTATTTTCCAAACAGTATATGTGCTTATAACAAGAGGCATAGATCTACTACCTACAGCATAGGTTGTTTGCACCACACTAATTATTTTTTGTTATCCCTATCCCTTGTTATTTTAAAAAGTGAAAGAAAATTGACAAGGAAATTTTACATGAAAACATTGTAAACTCCTATACTGTTGTTTATAATTCACATTTCCACTGGAGGTATCACATTCTATTTCTCATGGTACATATAGAACCATCAATCTAATGAAAAATTTCAACTTTACAAATAAGAACACCATTATAAATGGAAAAACATATTAGCACGAGTTTCCAAAAAGGGTACAGTGTGGAAACTTACCTCACCCAACCCCCCCCCCCCATCCCCCAAGCAAAAATGAAAATTTGGGAAACACACAAATGAAGTCTATAAAATATACAAAAAATATAAATATTTCAAAAACGATGGAATTTTTTTAAATAATACATTAATTTGCAAAAAACTAAGAATGATAATTCAGCCAGGAACCCATGTCTATAGTAACTCTCGTAGATGATTACATTATGCAAAATCCAAAAACAACCTTCCAAAATCAGACTTTATATATTAGGCTATATGTGTCAAAATCCAACATAAGCTAAAGCCTAATCCATATCCATCTCCTTCCACCTTCGTGTTGACCCACCACCCTCTCTTACCTTGCCCCCCATGCCCCCTCAAACCACCATCATGCTAGATGACAGGGATTTAAATGCCTATTCTTCCCTCCTTCGCTAGCTCATCCCTCCCCTCTTACGTTTTCAATATCTTGACTCAATATCTTCTGAATATGATATGCTCTCCTCAACCATTTGGGATGCGACCCTCAACGCCCATCTCCATGTCATTAAATCTACCTCCTCTTCTCCCAATTCTAAATCATGCCCTTTGAACCGTTGGTATGACGAGGAGTGCAAAATCCACTACAGGCAACTCCACCAAGCCCTCCTCCATGACCCTACCTCTTACCCCCTATTACAGAGATCCCATCATTCCCTCCTACGCTGCAAGAAATGTATCTTCATTTTCCAAAGGAGACGAGAAATATGTGCCCTTCTTCACTCTCCCAAAACATTTTGGCATACTATATTTCCGTACCACTCACGCCTCCCCCGAAGCTTGTCCCCTGATCCATTTGAACCGATATGACAACACTTTATAATGTCCCCAAGGAGCCTCAAGTTACTGTCTCCTCCCCACCATCCCTTTGTTTCTTGTTCTTTTATAGAAATATCGAGTAGGTTACAACAGAGTTAAACACCAATAGAGCAACATACAAGGAGGGATTATGGGAGGAATTCTTCAAACATGGTATTTATTCTCTTATAGAATACATTGTTGTTTTATTTGACCATGTTGTTTGCTCGAGATTCCCATAGACATGGTCCCATTGCACTATTCACTCAATACACAAAATTGGTGTCCAGGACTGAGCTAAACAACTACGAGACAATCGTGTTGGGGCACACTTTCTCCAACCTCTATGCTAATTCCCTTCATATCCAGCTAACTGAGGAGCTTGACAAACATCACCCTCAGGACCATCATTGAGGAGGCAAGACACCGCTCTTTGAAAGTCTTCTACTCTAACTCGCAATAAATGCACCCTAGGGGGGATACCACTTACAGAAACATGTGTGGTGCAGCATAAAATGTGTTTCACAATTTGTAAACACATTTCATACAGCCAACTAGCGTTTCATGGCCATACCACAATCCATAAAGTGCATTTCCTAATTGAACTGAACGATTGTTTACTTAATTTGACTAGAGCAACCCACCAAAGCAACTCTAAACCCTAAGTCAAGGTTAGTTAAGCCTTAATGATACTTCTAGAAGCCTCTAAAAATAGAAATGCTTCTATAAAGATGATTTCCCTCTCATTATTCCCTCACACGTTTGACCAATGGCAATTTCAACTAGCAGATTTTCAGCCTCTTGGGCAACTTGAGTAAGGGTGATTCCAGCAAGAGGGACTTACGACTTTTAGGTTGTTACAGCAAGCACTGAGTAGTGTTTTGGGCAGCTACACCCATCATTTCCTATGTGTTCAAGTGAGCAGCAAGCAATTTGGCCTTTTGGGCAGCTATAACAACCATTTCCTGGTGTTTTGGCCAACTTCAACAACTATTTTCTGTATTTTTAGGTGAGCATGAAGCTTTCTTGGTAGTTATTTGAGTGTTTTCTTAGGGTTTATGCTTCCATTATCCAACCAAGCTATTACTATTCCTCCAACTCCTGAGCCCAACAACAGGACTGACTTTTATCCTCTTTGCAGGTGGTATATTAAGAAGAGTGCACGAATTCCCTATGGTGGTTCATGGGTATGCAGTGAAATCATTGTCATCAACCATATAAAGGGTCTTGTTATCCCCATTTTGTGGATAACTAAGGAGAAGATGTCTCGAGGCCCTCAGGTTGCAGATATGGAGTGTCGAGAGACTACATGACCAGCAATACCCTTTGCATAGATGGAAAACCCACTCACCACCACAGATGGTCATAGGTTTACAGATGGCATCCACCACACCAGTTGGCTTCTGGAAGGCAATGGGCCTTGCTCCATGAGGTACAAGTCAGTATTATGGTAAGCATCATTTCAATACCTAAGCCATTTGATTATGTTGTATCTTAGATTGCTCTAGATTTCATGATATGTGCTTGGACATTATGCCTTTTTCCCTACTTCACCTTGGTGGTTGACATTGTGCCCTAGTAAGTGGTCTTCTTTGGGAATGGGTTTATTGTTGGGAAATCCCTTAATGAACCATCGTACCGTTCCCGACCATACTTATCATTTTCCATCATTTTTCCGCTTTGTTTCCTTATCTCTTGAGATTTTAGGGTGTATTGACACATGAAGGGGTTGTCCCTCATCCTTTGAGAAGAAGGGGCTAAAGGCCTAGAGGGGTTGGTGTTGGGTAAAAGATAAAAGCCATATATGAACCTTCCTAATGCTTCGCCCAGGGTTCACCCAAGAAAGCAAAAAAATGCTTATCTTTGAATAAAAGGGGACCCATAATATAACAAAGAAATGCCTAAAAGATAGAGTGAAGGATAGGAGGTCTCATCAAAAGCCAACCTATCACGTCCATGGATATCTAGTGGTATGACATTGTCATTATTTGGTCACCAAACCAGAGCAGTGACTCTCAGATGAATGACTGAGAGAAAGGGGGTCTCATCACGAGCCAGCCTTCTCATTTGCATTAGGCATCTGTGGGTGACAATGCCACCATCTGGTCACCACGCCACGACAGTGACCTTCAACCTCTCCTTGTGCTAAAGAAAATAAAAAGAAAGAAAGATAAAAGGCAAATGATGGGCTTGGAAAAAGTGCATTGTGGACGAAGGTACCACACACCCCCTACAAAGGCACCCATGAATGAGACACTCCGACCCCTAGTATGTCATGAGCCCTATACCCATTGAGTCTTCACCCCATCCACCTCATACACTTTACATGGCTTAGAAAGGGACCTCTTGGAGGCTCTCCTTGACCTAGGGCAAGATCTACCCAATAGGACACCTCGTCAACCCTCCCATACTTAAGCTTGACTAGTCGCATAGTGTCTTTGAGTTGTTAATTGTTTGATATAGTAATCTTTGATGCACATGCTTAGATGGCTTATTTATTGATTGGATCCACTTATCATGATGTTATGACTTGAGATACTTGGAGGGCGTGTTCAAATGTCGTTGCAGGACCTAGCTAGTGGACAGTTTTGCGAGAACAAGCCTAGCTTGGGCTTGCATGGGGCTACAAGCCCACAGGTTCGATGTCAAGGGCCCGCATGCCAGATGAGAGAGAGATGACTTGGACGGCCTTGATGATGACTTGGATGACCTAGCCCACCCATTGCTTGTTAAACGTTTTTCCCAGGAGGGGCAAAACGTCCCACTTTTGAGCATGACGTCATGCTATTGGGGGTTCGGGCTTGGTGGTGAGGTGCCACTCACTTGCACTTGGACGTTTTGAGGAGAAGAGGGTTTTCACCAAGAAGAGATCATCTAGATGCTTGACACATGGCCTTGGGAGGCCCTTCCATCCTTCTCCAGCACCAACGACCTCCTCAAAGTGGAAAAACATCCCCTAAAGGGGTGACCTCATCCTTAATTAGGGTTTAATTTGTGCAAAAGATGAAATTTTAAGTGAATTGTTTAATATTATTGTGTTAAGGGGGAAAGATCTAATCTTGTGTTTTACTCCTTATTTTGTGGACAAGCCATGTTGGCTAATTTTTGTATAAATAGAGATCATAAGATCTCATTTCAAATCATAACTTTCCTCTCACAAGAGGACTTGGTCTGAAATTTCGGCCTCCTTGGCTATTTTAGCTCTTGTGCACTTGTGTATGGCTGATTTTATGAATGGTTGTTGGAAGAAGGCCTAGCACTAGCTTAGGATGATGTTGTTAGCACTTAGAGTCACCCTTAGATTGCGGGAGGATAAGCCCAGTACCCATCAGAGTTTTTGGTGGATGTTGGTTTTATATGAGTGGAGGTCAATGCACAAAACTCAATATATGAATGATGTTCAACACAGAACTGGACAAGAAATGCACAGGGAAGTGAGGGCCACATTAACTTCAGTCAATGAATTGAGCTTAAGTGTGAGCAGAAAGAAGACTTAGTAAGAAAGGTGAACAACACTGCTATGAGCATAAGGCTTTCAAGCAGCTTGGAGAAGAAAAAATCAAACTCAAGATCACTCTTGAGCCCAAGCTTCAAACACTGAAATATGTCCAAACAACACAGTCACAACAGCACAATGATCAAACCTACATCACAATGCAGCTACAAGAACTCGACTCAATCCTCCATGCTCGAGCCATTCATTGTAAGAGGTAGAGAGATAACAAGGGAGCTAACTAAAACTGGTCACGATACCACTGTCATCAAACCTACATTACAACAGCATAACAACCCTCGACTAGATCCTCCATGCTTGAGTGTTTTAGCATAGTTTTTACAGAGAGATCAAAAGAAGCCAACTTCTATTAACATGAAAGCCTCAAATTTGATACATAATCAGAGAACAGTTCTGGCATCAAAACATTACAAAATAGGGAGCTCTACTCAACCGGTTGACGACCTTAACAAAATATCAAAACTACTTATTTATACTCAGAACAATTTGCCACTGCCAGGAGTGTGATCTGATCACTACATTCAAAGCATTGCGTCTGGGTAGTCTTATGTCAGACTATGCATGTATCCCTCTGTCAGACGCGAGCTCAGATCGGCATGACTTTCGTAGGGAAATCTGCCCACAGGGGTACCACAGGCTGACGTTTCATTCCCCACGGCCGGACCTTCCATGCCTTGCATTTATGGATTGAGCCAAGGTTTCAACTACCAGCTCTATTTTCATTAACTGCCTTTTCTCGGGGAATCAACGAGATTAAATGCTCAGGGGGCAGCCACGTGGTGCTCTTGGATAGGATGTTATATAAACATGTGATTGCGGGACAGCTCGAAAGTGGTATGGGTTCAGACCGCTTTTGGGCCCGCAATCCACCACCTTTCGCCACGTAGCACTTTCACCTACCATGGTTTCAATTGCAGGACCACTCAAGAAAATTATCGCCTGAGTATGTTGCATCCCCGCAATGGACCGTGGTCGTCGATCTAGTGATCTTAGACGAGGATTTACGATCAACGGCTCAAATCTGCCCTCTTCAGATCAATGGATTAGATCTTCCCTTTTCGAATCGACGGTCGAGACCTGCTTCGCGACTCGAGCTTCAAACTTTTCAAACCTCAAACCTCCTCTGCCTTCTACTGCTTTTATCTGGAGCTAAAGATCTGACGACGCATAGCCCCCCCCCTGAGATCGACGGTTGGGATCTCTTCAGGTCTCCGGACTCCGAGAAAAACAAAACTCAAACTTCGTTTTCCCCCTGGAAAATCTTTCGAAGCTAAGGATCTGACGACGCATGTCCCTTGCTGATCAACTGTTGCGATCTCCTTCGTGTCTCCGGGAAAATCAAAACTCAAACTTATTTTTCCCTCGAAGCAAAACATCTAGAGTTAAGGATTTGACGGTGCGTGTCCACTTGAATCGGGCGGCTGAGAATTACTTCAGCACTTCAGGACTTCGGGCCTTCGGCACTTCGAGACTTTGAGCTTCAGCACTTCGGGACTTCGGCACTTTGGGACTTCGGCCCTTCAAGACTTCGGGCCTTCGAGACTTTTGAATACTTGACTTCCACAATCTTTCGAAGCGTCGAATCCCAAAGTGAGGGATCTACCTCCACGTGTTCCCCTAGCTTGGATGCTTCGGATTTTATTTCGGGAATTCAGGCTTCGGCTCTTCGGGAACTTGGCGCGTTTCTCATTTCAAAACTCTCGAAGCTCATTTCCCCGAACACCTAGATCGGCTGCCACCTGTCCCCCTCGAGATCAACAGCTCATACTTACTTCGGGGCTTCGGGACTTCAGACCCTTTTCTCTGGCGCTATACTTTGCGCAACTCTACAGTTCCAGATACCCAGGAGTGGCTAATCTGAACTTCATAGGGGATTTTCGTCGTTGAAAACTGGGCCCGCTTGTTTGTATTTTAAGCCCAAAATAAGTTGCTCTGCATGTTGCACTTAAAGCCCGATATAGACGATTCTAAAAGTTGTGTTTTTAGCTCAAGGTCGCGCAAGCAAAGGACTGGGTCGCCTTGCGACCCTTAGACAGTCTTATGCGATAACAGATGCATTTCTAGCTCTTGTGTTGATTTGTCTTAGTATTTCTCTTGATCTTGGTATGATTTTCTACTATTATGCTATCATTATTTCAAGTTCAAGTGTTTTATGCCAGGAGCTAGGTGGGAAGTATAAGGGAATACACCCTCTTAGCTTAAACCCTAGCCTAGAGAAACTTGCCTTGGGAAGTAAAAGGGCTTACACCCCCAAGGAGGCAACTTCTCTAAGCTCCTTGTGACTCCATTAACCCAATATTAAGGGCACTAGTCATTGATTTGTTGCATTGGAGATATAAAATTATTGCATTGGGAAACATGAATTTCCGTATTTTTACTTCTTCCAAAAGTGGATTGTCTTCCTTGTCCCTTGGGAGCCTCACAGCCACTAGGGCATCCTCATCTAAGGGCTACTTATTGCTGTTGTTACAAAATAGCATCTTCAGCCATTAGGGCTGCCGAAACCCTAACCTAGTTGCTTTAATAACTCTTTATTCAACCATTGTTTTTTGCTCAAAGTTTGCACACTTAGTCTACTTGTCCTAGTACACTTTTTTGCAAAGTTTGAGGAGATTTTAGTGGCTGATTTTCTTGCTGTAATACATTGATTGTTATAGCCATAAGGCTGAGATATAATTTGCTGCAGACAAGTGTTTACAACAGCCTTATCTTTTGTGCTAGAGTTTTGGCTCTTTCATCTTGATTTTAGCTAGTCTTTCTCTTGTATTTTCTACTTGATCTCAAACACTGATTGAGTAGCTTCTAATATCATTTATTCGCTGATATATACTGTCATCTACTGCTGCAAATTAGGGACAGCAAGCTTAACTTGCTGGTCCAACTAACATATACTGTTGCAAAATGTCTTTTCTTGTGTCTCGGGAAGGTGCAATCATCCGGAAAATCACTATACTTGTGGGGCAGCCATTACTTAACTTGCAAGGCATCTCTCCCTACCTTTCTTTCCATTTAGACTTGACCTCTAGGGGCTTCCTTTCCACTTCCCTCCATCTCCATCTCAATTCCCCTAGGGTCTTCGGGGTCGCCTCCCTGTAGTGACCTAATCACCCTTGAAGTGTGGGACCTACATCGAGGTGACATTGGGTGTAGAATTTCCATAGTTGCAGCACTTGTTCCTTGGTTGGCTCGGGCTTTTCCCAACCTACAACTTGTGCCATAACAAGTCTTATAGAAGAGAAAAGGCAAGTTTTTTGCAGGAATCAAGAAACAGTGTTGATGGTAGCCCAAAAACAAGTGACCCGGCAGAGAGGCAGAACTATGAGAGAGAGCAAAATGAGGATGACAAGATGAAAAGAAGACACGATTAGCTTGCTCCTAACATTGAGCGGAGGATTGTGAATGAAGCAAGTTAGAGGAAAGAAGCTTAGCAACAACAACAAGCATCGAAAAATTCAAAAGGTTCATCTTTTGCTATTCAAGAGAGAAAAATAGATAAAATGGTGGATGTTCAAGGGAGAGAAGAAGTTGAAACTATAGGGGCAAGGGCCATCCATGCTTGTGGTATCCCTTTTAGCGTGGTTCAGTTTCCTTATTGGCAAGATATTGTGAGGCCAATTAACATAGCTCCTAAACGGTTCAATGGGCTTAACTATGAAAAAATCCAAACCAATCTGCTAAAAAAGGACAAGGAACTTGTTGAGGATGTTTCCACACCTATTTGTGCTTCATTGAGTAGCTCAAGATTACCATTGTCTTAGATGGATGTACAGATACTAGGCGTAGGCCGTTGATCAATATCATTGCCACTTCACCAATAGGAGCAATGTTGTTGAAGGTCGAAGAATGTTCAAGGGAGGTAAAGGATGCTCAATTCATTGTTGATATTATACTCAAAGCTATTGAGCAAGTAGGAACTACTAAGGTGGCGCAAGTTATCACGGATAATGCTCTGGTTTGCAAAGCTCTAGGTTTGATTGT
The DNA here is from genome assembly GCA_009831015.1 of Picea engelmannii. Taxonomy (NCBI): domain Eukaryota; kingdom Viridiplantae; phylum Streptophyta; class Pinopsida; order Pinales; family Pinaceae; genus Picea; species Picea engelmannii. The sequence goes on from ML793108.1 coordinate 256,218, forward strand.
TGTGAGCATGTTTGATCACATATTTTGGACTCCTAAGTCCTTGCATTGTACATAATTTAAATCTGATTTTAGAAGAGATTGACAATAAAGTCCCATGGATTAAGGAACTCACAATGCAAGCTAGGAACACACCCCAACCATTAAGAAAGGAGCTCACGCTGCCATCTCTTTGGAATGTAATTTGTCTTTACTTGGCCAACCATCAAAGTTGACTGTAACGAAGTGTTTCACCTCTGTCACACCCAAACCTAGTCCCAGGTAGTAAAGTGGTCCTAGTCAACTTGGTAAACTAATCAAATTCATCACCCACCACCACCAATCTCAAGTAATGTTTCAAGAATACTCTAGATTGGAGTTGTTCAAAGTTGTTGAGCCAAGATATGCTTCAAACTTCATCATGTTGTGTCGGTTTACTGAGGTTAATAATTCATTAGTTTCTACGGTGATAAGTCGACTTTGGGTTGAGTGGATATAAGTAGATTCAAAGAAGGAAATTATGGTGCCCAGATTGTGTATCGATGAAGAGTGGTGGAGACAAATAATTTTTTTGTTGAAATTCACATCACCTGTTTCACCGAAGTACTGATAAGGACAAACCGTTCTTGGGAGAAGTTTACAATGACATGGATAACATGGTTGAGAAAACTATGTAAATCATTTCACAGGAATCTCCCAAGCTTTTATTTGTTGATGCTCATTTTGTTGATTCAATCAAGAATCATTGTTGAGAGGTTGGACTAGTTCAACACTAGATTGCACACATTAGCACATGCCTTGAACCCAGGATTTTATGAAGAAGACCTCATTGCTCAATGTAATGGAAAGAGTAAGGCACCACATAAAGATATGGAGGAGGTTGGTGGAGTGAAAAGATCCCTTATGAGAACATTTCCAACTCATCTTGACATGGAGGTGAAGGACGAATTTGCTAGTTTTGTTGTTGGTTTGGATGATTATTTAGACATACCAACTTTGGATGAGAGGAGCACCATGACTCTGATTAAATGGTGAATTTTTCATGGAGTAAATAGTGTACATTTCCAAACCATATTATTTCAAAAGTGGCAGGCTCTTCATTGGCAAAAAGGAATTGGAGCAACTATGGTTTTATTCATTCAATGAAGTAATACAGGTTGGGTGTGCAAAAGGCTAAGGAGCTCGTTTATGCGCATTCCAACCTTCGCCTTCCATCTCGTAAGGATCGAAAACCTAGAAGTGGAATTGGAAATAATTATTCCACTCTATATTCCATCGTTGAACATGCATTTGGTTCTACTTTTTGCAATGAAGATGACGATGAAGATGAGCATGATGACTATTAGGTTTTCCCAACTTAGCTCATGTCTTATTTCTGTGTTCGATACATGTAGCATTGTAGCCTCATATAGAAACATTGATTTTGAATATAGAACCTCATTTATAAAGGTTGTTTTTTATATTGTTGATTGCATTATGTAATCATCTATGAGAAATAATATAGAGATGGGTTTGCTAGTACATATGATGTGTCAGTTGTCAGTTATGTTCGTCATTTAAATGTTCTTGCTCATTTATACATAATGCTTTCCTTCAAAGTTTCAATATAATGTGATATTTATAAATAGCATATTATATATAGAGAGAGAGAGAGATAGTAACGTCGCATTTCCAGGTTTCGAAACTTTTAGGGTTCACATTTCCAACGTGTTTCAGTTCCAAAAACTTGTGCCCATCTCCCCATATCATGTAGCTTAGCTTCTATTGCTTTGTAGACATTCAAAAAGATTTTCACTCAATTCTAAGGGGGGGCCTTCTTTAAGTGGCTTCGAGACATTGGTATACCAAAGACCCTTTTCACTACCTCATTTTCCTCTATGAGTTTGTCCATGGCCACCTTAGTACAACACATGGGTTATCTGATTTCATTTGGAGCATCATCGAGGTGAAGCAAGGGTGTCCTCTCTCCCCGAACTTATTTGGGATTTATATTAACAAATCTAAGCCCTACCTTAAGTATATTCATCCCTGGGATAGTTGTCTTCTTCATCAAGTCCCGATATCCAGCCTCCGTTTTGTTGATGACGTCATCCTCTTGGCCTCTACTATGTAGCGATTGCAAAGACAATTGGATGCCCTATCCGGTTTTTGCGATCTTTTTCAAATGACAGTCAACCTAGGTGTCCTTACATACTTCCATTTCTCAAAAAGTGTCCTTACATACTTCCATTTCTCTTTCTGGGAGAGCAGGTTCATATCACCACAACCTAGACCTAATTGGGTGTCCAATTTTGAAGGCCTGGATTAGGGTTCACGAAGACACTCCAACCTCGGACCAATAAGGGCTATGGGTCCCTTGCTCTCCTCAAGCATCAGTATTTCTAGAACCAGTTCTAGGACATATCATTCAAGATGGAGCCCGGGGACTGTATCATTTAGCCCATCCTTCTTTATGGCTCCAAGGTGTGGGGGCCTAGCCTACGTAAGTCAGATTGGGCCAAGGTAGAGACTGTAGAGACCCTCACACTTTTTCGTTTCATCGAGAGCAAGAGGAGAGTACACCACACCATTATCTAGGAAAACATTTGTTGCTCATGCTTTTTGCCACAAGACCATTTTAAGATTGGTCTCGTTTTTGCACTGCAACCAGTGTTTTGTTCACTTAGCTTCTGGGGGGCATCATTATCGATACCTTATGGACTACACTTAAGAGACCCTAGGCTCATACAAACCTATGGGACGAGTTCATCGTTGCTAGATTTCAAAGGTCTCGAGTCTTCTCCAATCCATTTCCATCTCGATGGAACACCTCCCTCATTTCAGGTATTCTTTTAGAGCCCTTGGACATATCCTACGAAATAAGTAGGAGGTCAATGGGATTATCAGAGTTGATATATACAAGTAGGAAATCCAATTTACTTGGCTCAACCCACTAGGGTAGTTGAAGCCTAAGATGGCCTTCTATGCAGAACACTTCCTAAACATAAGAGACAAACTCAATGTCTAACCCCCTTACACACTATAGCATTGGATGCATACGCTCAATATCCCCCTGGGCCCATTTCAAGTGGGTTCACATAGGCTACGAATACAGGTGAAGCTCAGATTCCATAAGAGGACATCATTTGCTAGCTTTGTCATATGCAAGAGACCAAGACAAAGGAGCACTTTATTTCTAGATACCCTATCTACCTTGAGATACAAGAACAGTTCCATTGCCTCTTTAGGGAATCTCAAAATTCTCTCTCCACCTTTCCTTTGTATATGAATCAGTAGTGCCTAGCCTTATTTATGAGGGAGGCATTGGCTCTCTAATCCTCCAAACTCATCGCCCACCCCCCAAGTCGGACATTACTCAAACTATCACATCCTTTTAACAATGCTCATAACAAATATGGGCACCATTGCCCCCACAGACAACAACATCATTCCAACAAGATCCCAATCTGAGAGACAGCACGAGGCCTCGTAACCCTTTTCAACAAGACTTGTTTGGGGAAGTAGATTTAGATATTGGGACAGGGATCATTGTTTCATACATAGCCCTCCACTTTCATATAGTAGCAGCAGCTCCCTCCCTTGAGAAAACGAAACATATAGTAGACTAAATATTCTTCTAGCTCCTCCAAACAGTCTTTTATCAAGGTTTTCTTCTCTTCGACCTCGAATGCTAGGAGCAGTTCATATCAATGTTACCAGAGCCGAACCGGTCATTGAACCGATCGACCCAAAAACCGGAACCGG
>ML793108.1:320589-333035 GCA_009831015.1 Picea engelmannii
CTGGCCCGTATCTTGACACTGGTGCATTTCCCATATCGTGCTATCCCCACTAGCAATCCCCCAAGGGCTGCTAGTTTGGGTGGTAACATGCCTTAAGGACTGAAATTTGTTGCATGTGTTTGGTAACTTTTCTCTTGGGCTGCCTAGTGTGTTGGGTTGAAGTGAAGTGAAATATTGTCCACTGTTTTCTGTTGTAAATCAATATTTCAGATCATCTCTAACATTGAAGTTCACAGGGATTAGATCTGTGAAACCTCCTGTGGGAGGTGAAAATTTTAAATTTGCAATAAAAGTCATCACACGGAAATTTCCACAACTTTCACCCTACATTTTGTTATTTTCACCTGTACATGCTATATACATCAGCAAGCATTGTATATTTGATGTTGAATGGTTACGCTTTGAATTGATGTACATAAATATATATTTTTTAGTATTTACATTATGATTTCAATATTTTATGTATTTTTTATTCCACTGGTTTTTATACCGATTTTCACTCAAATGCATCCAGTTCTAATTCTGATTCATAAATTTTTGGAATTTTACCTCTGATAATCTTGATTGCATATGAATTTATAAAGCTTAGTGGTATTAAAGCTTAGTTCTAGCACACTTGGGAAATTCAATAGGTAGTTCGAATTAAAGATATTCGTATGGTCAAATCTGAGCCAATGGAAAAAATACGTGGGAGATGGCAAATCTCACAAGAAGTGGAATGTAGAGAAACAAATAGGAAACAAACACACCAACTGCATTCAAATTTTGTGTGTATTGCAATGAAGGTAAATGCACACAACAAAGATAATTACTCCGCTGCAAAGAAAATTTGCAGGAAGATCAGAACCAAAAAAAGAAGTAATCAAATTTCAAAAACATAAAATTGCACACATCCATCACCATTATAGTTCATCAACACATGAATCACCATTTACTGTTTGATATACTATGAAAAACAAAACCATAAAAAAGCGAATTGTACAAATCGCTTGCCTCAGTCACCAATCCTTCCCAATCTATTTGTTGTTATGTCAAGCGCAATCCCACCGGAATTATCAACACTCATCTCTACCAGTCTTCCATCATCACACCCATACTGCCACTCCCTTCCAATCCATCTCATCCATACCTCCCAGCCGACAATCAAGCAACCATAAACTGCAACAATCTTGGAATCATAGTTGGAAGCAAAACATTCCCATTTGCCTGAGGTAGTTTCTACCAGACAAGCAAATAAGGCATCGGGTTGTTGTTCTAGAGATTTGGAGACTACTTAATTATTGAGAGCCGACCATAATGTCGTTGCCACCCAACATCAACTCCCACAAAGCCATTGGAGACTAGTAATATTAAAAATAATAGTAATACTTCTTTAGGGCATCCAATAGAACGAGATCGAATTGGTCTCTCGAAAGATGCCAGGAGACCTACAGAGCCACTTTCATCAAAAGAAAGAGGAGCCAATGAAAATTGCATACCATCATGTCGCATCATTTAAGTAAATAGATTCATTTCCACATCCTCACAATCACGTTTCCCTTTGAGACTATTATTGAGAGCCACCGACAACAAGAGAAAAATAACCCCATCAAATATCAAGCAGGCACAAGATGGTTCGCTGTTTGTTATAAAGATCAAGTGATATAGGTGGGAAGTGTTGCAAGCAAAACAAAAGGTTGAAACCTCAACTTTCTATATATAATTTAAGGTAAAAAGTTTATAAGGAAAAGAAAAATATAATTTATATAAATCAATTAAGGAAAAAAAGGGTTATTACTATATGAACAAGCCATAAAGTGTTGAAGGTACTTAAGCCCTAAACTATTTTTAAATCTCAAAAGGAGTATTCTAGAATTCAAGAATTCAATTCATTTACAAAAACAAATGAAATATAGACATAAAGATCCATTTTTTTAGAAAATAGAACATTTACAAAACACTTGGAGTCCCTTCAAATCTTGATTTTACCCTTCACATGCACAATGAGAGATAGTAAGAGCTCTTTCCGTATAGATGAAAGTGAGAAAATAGCAATGAAAAATGATTTTTCGAGTCAAACAAGTAGGACACATGTTTGGCATGTGTCCTATTTTAAGACACATGTCCTAGCATGTAACGCGTCCAACATGAAGATACGGACACGGCACGCCTGGGGGCCATGTCCTATTACTTAGCTCTCAGGGGGTACTGGACATACAATTTTACTATTTTTTTGGATGCACTATGCACTGGAAGACTTCTAGGCAAGGCCTATCAGACCTACCTATTATTTTGTAAACCCTCGCTATATGGTGGGCTGCAGACTTTTTCATACAAAATTTTATCCATTACTATGAAAAAAAGGATTTTATTTTGTACTTTTGATCCAAATTCGAGAGTGCATTTAGACTAAAGGTAGTGAATGCATCCCGAACCAATCTACTCTCCAAGATCCATGTATTCTATCCACTACAAGAGTGAACTTACTCCATTTGTTGGTTCACGAAAAACTAATCAGAGAGTAGTTACCACACTCCTTGAAGCTTGCATTCAAGCACAAGCTATAGAAATCATTGAACCCTGAGATGGCACAAAAACCTCTGTCAAACCTTTTATTACATCATTTGCACATCAAATTTCTGCCATGGAAACTAAAGGCACAAGTTTTCTCCCCACATATCCAATTGCAAGAAAATGAAAAGAAAGTGACTCATGTTCTAGGGCACAAATCTTCTAAAAAAAACTAAATCATGACTTGGAAGCCAAGCTTGATCAAATTTTGAAATAAGGTTATCATAGTTTATCTGTCAAGCGACCAAACAGAACCTGCAGTTTTGTTATGCACAAATCAATGACAGAATGGTTTCTAAGCTTAAACAACACTACCAAACGGCAACTTAGTCTATTCAGGGTCTTACAAAATTAATTGCGCAGTAGAGAAGAATCTATTGGTGACTTTCTAAAGTAATTAGACTGATAATGCCTATAAGGCTCTTCATATTGAGGAAATTGAAGATCCGATTACCCAATAAAATAAGTAACTGGAAACTCCTAACATTCAAACTGGTAACTCGATTGTCTAATTTATTGACATTAAGATTCAGCCTGCAGAAGATATAGCCAGACAGGAGGCAGATTATCAGGACCACTTTTGACAAGTTTGGTGAAAATCGCTAGTGCCACATACAAAAATTAAGATTTCCACTCTTATCAATCTACTGTATACATTATGACAAAAAATGGAATCATCAAAGACTTTAAATCTTAAAACACTCAACAAATCACCACTCCTTAAACAACAATGACCCTCAGGAATGACACCAAAATTCAGGTAATTCTTCAAAGATAGTAGATGAAAGAAAGAATAAGAAATCCCTAATGACTTCAACCATAACCCCAATTCATTATAAGTTCTCACATCTTGATCCCAACCACAATTCTTGACTGTCAAGAGTTTCATTCGGTTTTTAATAAACTGGATCAACTTCTAGATTAAGTGATCAAGATGTCCATTCTAATTATAGATCTTAACAGGCTATGTTAGTTAATACTATACTCTAAAAGGCCACCAAAGGAAACTAAAACAATAACAAACCTTTCATCACAGTCAAACATTGTCAAAATAGCGGTGCAATCAATCCACACTTGCACACTAACAACATGCAAGATAGATATAGAAACATGCAACTAAGTACATATTTAGCATCCACCACTTTAAGCTCAATTTTAGAATAAAAAAAAAACATGCAGAGAGGCGAAACAACCAAATGCTATTTCTAAGAAGAATTAGTTATTTTTAGTATTTACTATACTTTGGCTTTCAGACATATTAAAATATAATAAAACCTAAGCATCCATACCTAAGACTATATCAAATGACAAACATCCACCAACATTGCAACCAGTGATTACAGCATCAATATATGCTCCATAATTTGAAAGACACAAGTATGCTACTTACTTTGTTGAATGACAACATCCGACACAGCAACTCTAGGCTTCCTACCACTTCCTCATATTGCTGATCACTGGATAATTCTTGCATCAATCTTATGAGCACCACCAAAATACCAGAATGCATGCTCTGCATAAAGCTAAGAAAAACTCATCAACTACCAGGATAAAAAACAAAACACCAAAACATAATAATAGAAAAATAGTATCCACATCAAAATCCAAAACACGGATTGTTTGTCTAATTGAGACAAGATGGTCAATGTTCTATATAATATATATATACCAGAAAACCTTCAACACCACTAGCACTTGAAGTATATCCTGCAAATTTGTATGAACCCATCTCAAGTCAACTTTAGTTTGTTTAATTTATATCGAATGAAATCCTTCCTAGATGGCAAAATTTATACCCACTGAAAGAAGATCTATTATAAAGAAATATTCCTAAAAAATGTCTATAGCGACTACTTGAAACACCTAGCTACTACTTTATAAAAGTGTACAACATTATTATCATTACTGCACAAGAGGCCTAAAAATAGATGCGGTAACAAATGAAACCCTATATTAGCAACATTCATAGGTCTATTCACATTGTTCAATATATGAAAGCAAATTTACAAGTAATTGGACAAATATATGTACCAAAGAAATATTTCCAAAAAAGTGATATCAGATTCCTAATTTGTACAGACTATCTTGCGATAGTTTCACTTAATATCTAATTTGTAGCGACTATCTTGAGATAGCCTCACTTGTAAATTGAAATGCATCTAAAAAATAGTTGGTATGGAAATAAAAAGTTGTTTAAAGTGCATTAAAAAAACACATTCTTTGATTTTCAATAAAAATTTACAGTATTGATTGTCACAAACAATAATGGAATACCTCCATTTGGAAAGTGGCTTAAAAGTGAACAAATTAAGTAAAATGATGAAAATATGTTCAGACTTAAAGAGGCAACAGTAATACCAGGTGGAAAATCATTCCACTTGATTTTTGATACATAAGGGACTGCACTAGCTTGGCACAGCTGCAAAACAGATTATGACAAGTTCAACTTGACATCCAACAAATTAGATAATGGGATGACATTTAAACTTAGCTAACTCAGACAAGTAATTTCAGTATCATAACATAGAAATTGGTGCAAAAATAATGGGCAGCAAACCTACTCCCAAGTTCTCAATTACTGAATAAAATTGCACAGGAAAAACATAAATAAATAAATCCCACAAGGAATCAACAGCTAATCCACCCCCTTAGAATGTCAAGATAGGGTATGTATAATCTAGCTAAGGGAATACAAAACACATCATCTAGCATCTGTTCAGACTCTCTATATAACATAATTTACAGAAATTTGGGGAAGACCAAGTGAACAGGTTGTCACCAATGTTGCTGGGCATTTTCCTAGTTCCGTGGCAGCAAGTACCCAGTTCAAATCCCCTTGGGTGAGGTACACTAGACTACACTGACGAGCTTACCAGGGATGCCATCCACAAATGTGGCGAACCATCCCTTGGGTTTCCCCTCGAGGTTTTCCTTGGAAAAAAAGAAAGATTGTTAGCTATTGGTGTTATGTGCATCAATAACTGAGTTGTCCAATCACGCAAGCAAACCTGCGTTATTTTTGTTGGGTTCATGAGTAAGTCAACACACCAAGATTGCAACACCAATATTAGTGGCAAAGAACTTTTTCCCTGCACGACTAAGTCATAGCATTGGAATGTGTTATAAACATAACTAACATAATATATATATATATAATAACATAACTAATAAATAATAAATAATAATGCATAATTAATGAAGAGACACATAAAAGGACATGTCTCAACGAAAAGACATGACTGTTAACGAAAGGGCACTTCCTATGGTATTTATATGGGGCCCGTCATTATATAAATCATCATATCATCTATCAATCTATCTTTTATACATTCTTTTACGATATATTTTACAGTCCTACATGGATTATTGTGTTATATCCTTTCTATTTTGGATATTTTCTGTGTGAGCGAACTTTTGTTCGTCTCAGAATGTGTGAAAACAGATTTTAGGTTAAATGAAACACAATGCCATTTCTCACTCTAATTCGTGATGAAGGTTGACACCTACAATGTGCATTCCATCTTGATTCTTCTCCATTAATCTACATTTCTGATACAACAACCAAATTCACGCAACATACTTCGACAATTCCAACCAAGCCTCTTTCTTTAGAATGGGTCCAACAATCATGGACATAGTCAATCTCCGACTACTTCCAAGATCAAACCTCCCTGCCTAAGAGTTGTTGGACATTATGAATGATCCTATAATTTGGGAAATTTCACGTTTATTTGTTCTAAGGTGTACCACTTGTCGCGCTCGGGCAACTATCCTTCTAGCCCAATAGGATAAACTTTTATGTTTCCTTATCTAGTGGCCCGCTCTTTACATTGCAGAACAACGTCCTCTTCCAATTCTACACCAACCTCAATGACAAGACATTCCAAAATTCATGTGAGTTATTCTTCCTCGCCATCATTAAGAATCGATGGTTGATAGAGCTTCAATCGATGCACGTTGAACACTACATGAATTCCCATGAGGGCTAGTAAATTCAATTTGAATATGTTCTCTCTAGTTTACTCGATAATAGTATTGAGGCCATATCAAAGCAACTTAAGGTTCTTATGTTTCTCCCTAAAGCACTATCTTTTCAGACAATCCTAGACCATGTCCCATATAGGAAATTGATGATCTACGTAGTGTTCTACGTAGTGTTGATCATGCATGATATGTGTTTCATTTCTGAAATTAGCATAACTTCTAGATTATTGATAGAATTATCTATTCTCATATGAGCATGATAGTTGAAATGTAGATCATAAACAATATTATCACTACCTCTAGGTTTAAGAGCCAATGTCAGTTGTCTTTCCCTTGTAGATTCAACTTTGAGCTAATTTTTTCGCTAATTTTCTCAAATTTCAAAATTTATTTCTTGACTGCCTGCATAATTGGAGTAACATGATGAGAGAGTTAGACAACAATAGCTAATATCATAACCTTCATCTTGGGAAACCATTAACACTCTATTACTATTACCTATTACTCCTTGTCAACGACCCTCAATTCTACTTTTGCCACCTTATTAGATTGAAGCTTCCATCCTTTCACAAGAGTATTTGCTTTAACCATTATTGGATGTTAGGAACAGTTTTCTACAAGAACATGTTCCCAACACTCCAAGACACCCTCTCCAAGCTCCTCGAGCATGGAAGCATTATAGAGAATGTTCTCATCCCCAAAACATCAAGGACAATAAGTGGCAACACTGGGAACATTCCCCACTCAAACAAAATGTCCATTGTACTTGGAGTTGACATTCCTAAGTACGAAAATTGCCAAGGACCACCCCAATACTAACGAGTACTCCTAAATTCTCCCGTTTCCAAACACACCTATAACATTAAAAAATATATTTAAAAAACAATTAGTTTACTTTCTTTAGCACTAAATGAAGGAAAACACCTCCCAAACCCAACTACTACTGTAATTAAGGCACATAAACCCTCTAAATAATAAACCCTCATTCCATTCAATTGTCTAGAACAAAAAGAAACCAAGAGCAGTAGCCCAACAAGCAAGTTACAAGACTGATTTTTGTGCATAGCAAGCAAAAAACACTCTACAGCAACATATTGGTACCATATTGCGAGTACATTCGAGTCCCATAGCCTATGAAACATGATTCGTTGAACACCCCCCCCCACATGTCTCGAATCCCACGTAGGGACACGGATTCGACCAAATTCGTGTCCGACACGAATTTAGGTCGTGTCCTTCACACGTGACACGACCTAAATTCATATCGGACACGAATTAGGATGGTGTCCCAATTTCTTGACACGTGTCACGGAAAATGGTGGCCCACGCCCTCTAAAGAGCACATTTCTCACTCTTTTTGTCATTGTTTTCTCAACAGGTCAAGGTGTGGGCGATTTTGGTGAGCAAGGAAGAGGGTTTTGTGCAGGTTTGAGTGCATTCCAGGTGTTGCCAAGTGGATTTGAGGACCAAACTGCAAGTTTTCTGCTACAACAGTGATATTTCTTCCTCCTTCAACAAAAACGATGGCTCAATAAGACAGCAGCAAAAGGGCAAAGGAAAGGGAAGAATCCCAATGTTGGTGTTGCTCCTCCTCCAACAACTTCAGTACCCTCTTTTAGTGTCCCATCTTCTGCAAGTGGAGCTGGAAGTGAAGCTTCAAATGATGGAAAAATCAGCAGGGCAGCAAAGCAASAAGGTCAAGACAGCAAATATCCATTGTGGAAGTATGTTACAAAGAAACAAGGAGATGGGGCCAGGGCAAAGGGGGGTGGGAATGTTTTGTGGACATGCGGCTTTTGCCATAATGATTTTACAAGCACTTATTTCCGAGTTAAAGGCCATTTGTTGGGGCTTCCTTGTGGACTTGGAGCATGTAAATCAGTGAGTGCATCCAAAAAAAGAGAAACGGAAAAAGAGGATGTTGTTGGCTTGGGAAAGGTGGCAGCAGCATCCCAAGAAAATCCAAAATGATGATCCTCTTCCATTCTTGAAGAAGCCATCTAGCAATTTTAAATTTGGGAGTGGGAGTGCAACTCAAGTTACTCAACAAGCAAGAAAGAGGGGGGCAGCTGGTCCAATGGACAAAATATTTCAGCGAGAGAAGCGAGAAGAGATTGATCTTACCATTGGTTTTTTTTTCTATCTCAACTTCATTTCCTTCAATTTTGCACAGTCTCATTTGTTTCTTGAGATGTGTAGAGATCTAATTGATCAGGCTCCAATCAGATATGTTCCTCCTAATTCAAAGAAGCTTAGAACCACATTGTTGGTGAAGGCAAAGAAGGAAGTGGATAAAATCCTACAGCCTATCAAATCAGCATGGCCCTCAACAGGTGTTAGTATTGTTTCTGATGGTTGGACAGATGCAGCATGCCATCAACTTCATGGTGTCTTCCCTGAAAGGAGCAATCTTCTTGAAAGCGGTGGATGCTCTTGGAAAATACAAGGATGCACAATATGTGGGTGAGTTGTTCATTAAGGTTATTGAAGATGTAGGTGTTGATTCTTGTGTGCAAATTATTACAGACAATGCACTTGTTTGCAAGGTTGTTGGCATGATTGTGGAAGCTAAATATCCACAAATATTTTGGACACCTTGCATTGTTCATTCTTTCAATTTAGCACTTAAATCTATTGCTGTGGAAGTGACATGGATGGGAAGTCTTATTGAGGATGCACGTCATATCCGCAATTTTGTACAAAACCATACTAATGCCCTCACAATCTACAAAGCATGCACACATCTATCATTGTTGAAGATTGCAGATACTCAGTTTGTCTCCTCATTCATCATGCTTAAGAGGTTGAGGGAGGTCAAGAGTGCCCGTGGGTCTATGGTTATTTCAAAGTATTGGTCTTTTCGGAGAAAGACAGATCAAGCTTCTTCAAAAAGGGTCAAGGATACAGTGTTAGATGATGGTTGGTGGGAGAGTGTAGATCTTACCCTTAAGATCATGGACCCTATCATCTCTTTGTTGCGGTTTGCAGACACGGACAAGCCCATCCTAGGGGAGGTTTATGAGGGGTGGGATTCCATGATTGAGTCTGTGAAGACAGTTGTTTTAGAGCATGAGTGCCCTGAGTATGGGACAGCAAGAGAGACCTTATTCGCCACCTTACAGGATATTCTTATCCGCAAGTGGGATAAGAATTGCACACCTTTGCATTGCTTGGCTCACTCATTGAATCCCAAGTACTATACTAATGAATAGCTCAATTGTGGGCCTTCACGCAGATTCCCTCCTCACATGGATGGTGAGATTTCAAAGGGGAGGAAGGATGCATTTAAACGGCTCTTTCAGGATAGAGCATACCTTGATGAGGTGGAGGAGGGCTTCATAGAGTTTTCCACTGGCACTAGGAGATTTGGAGGCTATGATGTGCTCAGAGGCAGGGGGGCTAAGACGCCCTATGCTTGGTGTGTAACTCATGGAGCAACATGCCCCCTTCTACAACAGTTAGCCATGAGGCTCCTCTCTCAGGTTACTTCATCCTCTTGTTGCGAGAGGAATTGGAGCACATATGGGAAATTGTACAGTTTGAAGAAGAGCAAGCTTGAGCAGTCTAGGGCAGAGACAATGGTGTATGTGCACAACAATATTTGTCTTATTTACAGGCAGAGAGAAGAGAAAGATGTGGGTTGTGTTTCCTGATGATATGGGTTGAGACAACAGTGTTGAGTTGGCATTAGCCAACTTGGATCTCAATGATCCAGTTCTAGAGCCAATCACTTTTGATGATGGTGATCCTCTTGAGGGGTCATCCTCCACAGCAGCAGATGCACAGATTCCATTGGATATAGAGGAGGAGGAGGAAGAGGAAAATGGAGAGGAGAGCAGTGGTGAAGACACTGATATTGATGATTATTTTATGGAGGACAAGTACTACTGAGTCTTGACAGTTCTTCCATCTACGGTGTCGGTTCTAGTATCTACCCTATGTCTATTTTGTATTTTCCATTGGCATTCTCACCTATAGAGTTGGTGACTCTGACTCAGTATTACTATCTAGTATGAATCATGATCATTGTAATACATTTTGATTTTGATGACTTAATGAGAATGTTGTAGGCGCAACTAATGGTTCTAATTTCTTGTGTGTTCAGACTTCAGTCTTTAATGTTTGTCATTTTATCATCATTGATGTTACAATGTTGAATCAGAATGTATACAGTATAAATTATAATTTATAATGAATCATGATTTAATCATTTGTGTTACATCATACATGTTTGAAGTTTTGTATCGTGTAAATCTTCTAGTTTCTAACAAAATATGAATCTTTATGTTTAAATTTCATTTTTGTATGTGTAATTTTTACAAAAAAATCATATATAATTTATATATATAGATATATATATATATATAGATATATATATATATATATATATATATATATAAACATGTCCTCCGTGTCTTGTTGTCGAGGTCAAAATTTCACGTGTCGGACACTCGTATTTCTGTGTCCTCCGTGTCCCGTGTCATCATGTCAGGTGACTTAGCCCATAACTCATTTTCTTGGTGAAATTATGGAGGAGAACCATTTTTTCAGAATTTATGACTGGAGACATTTGAACAATAGCTAGATTGGAATTTGCCGCCATTATTCAATTGTATAAATTTATGATTTGTGGTTGATTATGCATGATAAAAAGTTAAGACAATTTTATTACTTTTTATATTTTTATGATTTAAAATCTATGTTTTTTTATAACAATTGTAGTGGAGCCCCCTATGTCTAGGGACCCTAACATCGCCTTGGATGTGCCCTAAAATCTAGGGGGTGACTCCACACATCCCTCACACATTTCTATTCCACGTCTTATACCCCATATAGTATGAGGTTCCACTTCGTGATTTTCATCACATTGATGGAAATTTGGTGTTGGTTCCTTGCAACATTTGGAACGTCTTGGGGAGATTCATCTTCATGGAGCCATTTTCTCAATGGCCTTGGATCATTTGATGAAGATCTTTGGTTGGGGGAGTCTCGCTTCTCTTTGGTTGGATGATTGTGCTTGCTTCTTGGTAGTCTTCTCACATGTGCTTGTCTTGTTGATCCCCCCTTGGTTGCACTTATTGATAGTTGTGAAGCATATTATCTCAATAAGTTGTGATTTGGTATATATGCTTATCTTGGATATGGATGATGGTTCTAGACCCCCAGGGGATTAGATGACGATGTTAGAAGGAAAATGATTCATGATGTTATTGATGTTTCCTAATGACTTGGTGTGTTGTTGTATGATGTTGATGTCACCAAGAGGGGGTGTTCTACATGGTCCTCATATGTTGGATGTGTGATGGGGAACACACTTGATGATTGGATGGGTTAGCACCACTGTTGAATATATCGGCGTTATAACGGAAATGTCGTATGTGTCGCCAAAATTTTCACTCAGCCGAAACTTTCTTTTGAATATGTCGCGAAACTTCCGAAATTTGTAATGTGTCGCGACACATTCATTAACTCGCGACATTTTCTCAATGTGTCGCGAGTCGGTGGAATGTGTCGTCCTACTTAAAAAAAATTGCAAATTAAAAGTGCGCAAGGGGTTTTAGAGGCCGCGGGTAGCTTTTTTTCTTCATTATTTCACTTGTGAAGTGTGAGAGCGCTAGAGAGGTGTGAGGAAAACCATTGTGCATCTATCCAAGGAGGAGAAAGCCAAGGATCTTGCTTTCATTAGCGCCAGCGGAGAGATCAAGATTTCCAGGTATGATCAAAAACGTTTTTTTTTCATTTGTTTGAAGTTTGAACTTGAAGATTTGAACTCTTTTTTTAATTTTTAGAGTTAGGCTAGGGTTTGCATTGTGCAATGTGCCTCTTCTTGTTGTTTTTGAATGGAAGATTCAATCATTCTAATTCATCTATCTCTTATTAATAATTATTTAACCTTTGCATTATCATGTGTT
>ML793108.1:345130-366768 GCA_009831015.1 Picea engelmannii
GTATGTTGGTTTGTAAGTTTGTAATTGCTAGAATCTAGAATCTAGATGGTTGATGCTCGAATGATTAATCATTGATGAACTATGTAGTATGGATGCCATTTCTATCTATATTGATGTACAAATATGCATGTTTTCATATATTCGACAGCTAATTTGTCTTTCTACATGTTTTTTTAACATAAATGCAATATATATAAAATAACTATATATATATAATAGACGTTTTTGGGACGCTTCGCTTATAAGGATTTTTGGAAAATGATGCTTTCGACGCTCCCGCTTCGTGCAACATTGCTTACATCATCACATTTCCTTGTTTCCCTCATTTCCATTTCATTTCCTTTCCATGCCTCTTTTTCCATTTCCACTACCACATACTATTACTACAACCATCTTGTTCTATCCAGGCTTACTCTCCATTTTTCACCTTGAGCCCCCACTCCATAGCCTTGATAATCATATCATTAGGGAAGCCTCCCTTGAGTAAGAGAAGAGCCAACCAAAAGAGAGAGTAAGAGCTACTAAGGTGACAGTGGGTAGCCTTCCTAAGTTGCACAAAACTAATACCTTGGTGATTGGGAATTTACACTTTTGTGGGTACTAGATTGTGTTGTAACAACACAAAAACTTAGTGGAACATTGGTTAGAATTCCAAACACCTACATTAATTACCTCATCAACAGACATCAAAGTTCATACATACATATGCTCAAATCTTGATTTGCAAGAAAACATAGGTTTAATTTTTTGTTGCTCAAAGTTTACTCTCTTTCCAATGAAGTATGTAATAATCTTTTGGCTTTGCATACTATGGGTGTTTAATGTGGATTGTTCCTTTTCATGGCAAAGTCAAAAAATACTTAAGAGTGTAGTGTTTAAACCAAGCAATAAACCTTCTATGATGATAAAGACGTTTGAAACCATAGTTACACAATGATGTGTCCCCACACCACTACATGTCCCCCTCCTTAAGAACGGACCCTAAAGTAGTATATTTCGTATTAGTAACTACAAGCATGGATTCAAAAGATATTGCTTTGATGCTCATTATTTGAATATTATCCTTGCTAGTTCATGTAATTTGTGTCAATATTTTTTACTCTAGATAGCTATCATAGATGTAATCAAGGGTGATGTGGTTCAATTTGTTGTTGCAATCGCTTTTGTTTTTTCTCAAATGTTGTTTTCTCATCTAGTTTCTCCAGCTTGATTCTCCTAAAAACTTGCCATCACAATACTCATATCTTGTTCAAGAAACATTCTCAATACAAACAAAACTCGTAGGATGACAATCTTAAGCATTACCAACTGCAAAAACCCCAACAATTATGGGCTTAGTTAACACAAACGTCAAGTCCATAGAACTACCACACACTACTGCTTAAGAATGCAAAATTAGAGTCCACGATTGTTGCTATGGAGTTTGGTACACAAGAGCTACTTGATAATAAGCTTGGGATTGATAAGTCATTTGTTGGGAGTGTTATGCTAGGAATTGTTGTTGCCCCATCAACCATTGGATACATAGCCATCATATCAATCATTAACTAGGCATAAGATTGTTACAATTTTTTTGTATGGCAATCAGCAATTCATACCCCAAAGTTCAAATCTGTATCTACATGCCCTAATGAAATTTTAGGGATTCTTCTTCGTCAAAGGCCATCTCACTTAAAAATCCTCCTTAGTATGATAACACCATAAATAAACAACTTCCACAAAGAATCCTTCTAATGATAAATATGGGTCTTCAAATCTACAATATCTTTATACAACATATCCCTTTATATATACAACAACAGACGGATTTTCTGCAGGGTTTTTGTCAGGGAGTCGATGACGTGTGGTAGACTACCATTACCCTATCATTATAGAAGAAGATATACAACTTGTGGATTATTCGGAAGATATAATATCTGAGGATTCAATTTTTGTGAAACCCCAAGTTGACCCTCTTTCGGTGTTGTACTGAGAGGTCATCAGCTCTCATGCGGGAATGGCATGCTCTAGAAGTATATCCGAGCCTTTGGAATCTGTTCCTGTCAGATCACTGCAAAACGAAGATTTTTTTTTACAGGGGGAGATTTTGATAAAGTTGTCATATGAGAGAATGAATGTACTGGGAATGTGGGCTCTAGTGGAACGTATGGCGAGGTGTTGAGCCCGACCAATTTCACGCTTCAGGGTTTATTCGTGGAGGTCTGGCTCTTGACTTACAACGAGGTAATTGTTTGTCGGGAAGAAGAGTAGTGATCGCAAGCGCAAAAGGGTGGTTAAGTCATGAGGAGGAGAGGTTTCTTTGGTAGTCGAGAAGGATCTGCAAGTTAGCCAGATTGCCTAGCTGGATGGTGGCACGCTTGTTGGGAAATTATGTGGATGAAGGGTCTCGAAGGCTTTATTAAACTTGTGGATGCAAACTCATTGGGTTCTTGTCATAGATTATGTCACCCTCGTGCATTTACTCTCCCAAGGTTGGATGGGGTTATTCTTTCGTTCCAAAGACGACACTTTGAAAATTTAGGGGGGTCGATGGTACTGGGATAAGCACTTACTCAATGCTAAACCTTAGCATCCCTTGTTTGATGCGTGAGAGGAAATTGTAACCAACACTCGAACATGGGTTAGACGTCCAAATTTGCCTTTGGAATTCTAGTATGACAAGGGCTTGAAAACCATTGCAGAGGTCTTAGGGAACATTATCATAATCGATGATGGTTATAAACATAGCAGCCACCATTCTATGGCACAAATTATCGCTAAGTTGGACCCCCGTCAAGGGATTTTTGAGTCCATGGAATTGATAGTTGGTGATCAATTGTACACCTAATTACTTGATTATGTCAATGTTCCGTTCAGGTGTGCTCGTTGCCACAAAGTTAGGCATGTTATGGAAAAATGTGAGCTTACATTTCAAAAGAAATTTCAGGGGAAGGTTAGTCGGTCTCCTGGAGTCAAGGGTTCAGGTTTAAATCTGGCTCATACCTCTCCCTTCCAATTGGAGAGTGATGGTGGAATACACTGTCACGGTACCAAGCTGGAAAATAAGAAGGTTCAGTCAAAGATAGTGATTGGTGATTTAAATGTTCCATTGGCAGAAGGTGACTTGTGAGGCGTGGAAATATCCTCTCTCTGGGACAAATTTGGCGAGGACCTGGTTCTTTCACTCAACCAATGGAGTAATCTTGAGGAGATATGGACCAAGAGCTCCACTCCTCATCAAGTTACGAGTAAGTTCTTTCCTATACAAATTCCTTCTTTTGTTTTGGGCTCTGATCAAAATGTGGATTGTGGGCCTTCGGGGGTGGAGAAGATTGTTCCTGGTCCTTCTTCAAGTATGGTCTTGTCGAATCCCCCTTCTGCAAAGGGGGCAGGGGACCCTTATCTCATCTAGATTTCTAAGGATTTTGAATCCTTATCCTTACAAGCCTCGGGTTCATAGAAGCCCCTCTCTCATATTTACAATTATATCTCCTCTGGTCGGGATCCTTACCTATTAAGATCTTGCAATTCCTCACAGAGCTTTCTTCCCTCAGGGGTTTGGGGTTGGACAAACGCAAACCTACTGGTCCTAATAGAGTTGGGTGCAAGTCAACTCTACAACATGCACAAGAACGAGCCCATCAGGAAATTTCTTATGGTAGGCAAAGATTAAATTTCAGGGTTATTAGAGCACGCTCAACCCCAATTGTGGGTTCCAAATGAAGCTTATGTGTGTACAAGAGAGGCCTTGGGGATGACCTAAAAAGCTTTGCCTTAAACGTTTTGTTGAGTTGCATCGATCGGACACATTACTTATTCAAGAAACCATGGGATCCAGTGGAACAATTATTAGGGACTTGGAGAAATTGTTTCCGGGATGGGTTTTTCATGGACTGGAATCGGATGGACTCCCTGGAGGGTTCATTACGAGGCTTTCTTCTAGTTGTACACTAATCAATTGTTTCTCCATTGTGTCAAGTCTTTGCAGAGAAGTTTATAGCAAGGAATTGGATCGCTCGTTCTCTGTTCTAAATTTGTATGGACCCTATGAGGGTAAGGAGGCTTGCTGGTCCAGGTTGTTTTTATAACTGTATTCGTTTTGACAACATCATTATTGGAGGCAATTTAAACATTACTTTAAGCAGGGAAGAAATTTGGGGGTCGTCTGCAAGGGAGGACAAGCTGGTAAATTTTTAAATGAGAAAATGGAAGAATCGGGATGAGTTGATGTGGCGCCCATACAATTATGTCCGAGAAAGAGTAATAATCGAGGTGGTGAGGTTGGAGTTGCAAAGCGTTTGGACAGGTTCTTTGTTCACCATGAACTTCTCCAGTCCTTCGGTGTCTATCGATCATGGGTGGGGAAGGTTCGTTGCTCAGACCATTTTCCAATCTTTCTCGAGATTGATAAAGACATGGCAAAACGTGGTGCATCATTTAAATACAACCCCTCGTAGTCTGAGGATGAGGGGTTTTGCAACTTCGTTCGCGATAATTGGAAACAATTCTAGAGGACTCAGAGGTCCCCACCAGTATACAGTTTGTATTTGGCCTCTGGCAGGTTAAGGAGAAAGTTGCCATTTGGGCTAGGGAACAAAGGTTGAAACAAGATTTGGAACTAAAAGAAATTGAATACGATCTAGAGTAGTTGTATGCCTTCAACTTCGGAGTCCTGAGTTCAAACATAGACTTGGAGAGGTGACGATCACTAGAGACTATTCGTACTAAGATTATGATCGATCAAGAGAAAGATTGGCATCTTAAGAGAAGGGCTCTTTGGATCGCAGTCGAGGACCAAAATACGAAAAAAATTCAGAAATATACCAATTAACAGAAAAGTCTCAACACTATACGGGAATTAAATAATACAAGCGGCAATAAGGTCAGAGGATTTTCGAACCTAGCAGCCTTGGGAGTCAATCATTTTGAGTCTTTGTTTAAGGAGTCGGAGCAAGTGAAAATGGGGTAGATTCTTAAACCCATTTCTCACTCTCCACGACTCATTGAGAATGAGGATAGTCGTGCACTTTTCAGTGAAGTCTCCAAAGTTGAATTATTAGTTATCATATCCACTTTCAAACGGGACAAGAGCCTAGGCCCTAAAGGATGGACAGCAGAGTTCTTTGATGATTTTTTCGACCACCTTGGAGATGATCTTCTTCAGGTAGTGGAAAAAGTATGCGATACCGTTAATTCCTAAACTAGATTCTTCCACTTCACTCTACGATTTCCTATCGATTGCTTTGTGCAATTGTCTCTATAAATTTTTTGACAAGATCATTGCGATCGAGCTCGAGCCCATCTCATCAAATATTATTACCTCTAAACAATTTGGGTTCCTCAAGGGTCACTTTATTCACGAAGCCATTGGTTCAGCACATGAAGGTATGCATACAATTAAAACTCAAAAGCACCCTATCCCAATTCTCAAAATTGATCTTTCAAAATCCTACGATCGTGTTTCTTGGTTGCATCTTAGACTATTGCTTCTTCATATTGGGATTGATCTCTCGGTGGTGAAATGGATCAAGTGTTGTGTGACCATTGTCTCATTTGTTCATCTTACTAACGGTTCGAGTTCGCCTTTCTTCCAAGCTACTCGAGGGTTGCGCCAAGGTTTCCCGCTTTCACCTTATCTCTTTCTCTTAGTTGTTGATCAGTTCAGTCAAGTAATTCTGGCAACTTAACAAATAAATAAAATGTCATGTCCCAACTTTTGGATGCCCTTATTATGCGGTTAGAGTCACTTCCGGAGGCTTGAGTCAACCAAGCCAGAGGGGTGAGACTATGTCATCGGTGAGCTCGGAGGGTTTGGCTAAGTTTTATGGGTCCCAGCTTAGTTTATTCACCATTATTCTTCATCAGGATCAGTTCTACACAGCTTGTTCTTGGTTCTGTTGCATTCCGACGATTTTTGTAAAACGGGGTTATTAATGGGCATATTTTAATTAATTACACTAAAGGTACTCTTTGGAGCTTGTTTCTTGGAGAAATACCTTGGTGTAATAGCTCGTTGGAACCGAGGCAAAAATATCTACAAGATGGGATGATGAAAAGTGACTTCCAGTGGTCGAAGAAATCATAAAGGAAAATTAATCACTTTTTGGAGTAAAAAGGTTAATTAAATTAATAAATTGACTTTATGAGAAAATATTAAAGATGAATTAAAAGTCCTGGAACGAAAAAAGGTGAAAAGGAGGTATAAAAGAGAGATAGGGGCTCATATTCTCTCATAATGTTGATTTGTGAATTGAAAATTGGAAACCAGAGAGGAGGAAGTCGACCTTCTTGTGTTTTGTGGAGTTCTGAACGAAACCACAGCCATTGACAGAGTTTGATGTTGAAAAACACACCCTAGTCTGTTGGAGGAACTATTCAGGTTCTTCATTGAGCTACATTGCAATCTACAGCATCAGAGATGGATCCAGCGCAAGCTAGTGGGCATTTATTCAGCTACAGCGTGGGGTTTTCTTGGAGGATTTAGCAACAGAAGAGGACCGCTAGGCCCAACTAGTCAAGGCGAGCCAGATTCCCTCAAACCCATTTGAGAGGAGACCAGAGTGCATCATTTGACACAGTTATCATCAATTTTGATAGGTAAAACCCCCAGGGCGTACTAGTGCAACAGTTTTCAATGAGTTGTTGAAATAATGTAACTGCAAAGTGTATTCTAATTATTATTGATGTATTATTCATTAGATCAATCCCCTTTTGCAGATTGATCATGTCGGTTATTGTAAAAGACCAAATCCCCTTTTGCGGATTGGTCAAAACATAATTGTAATAGGCAGAATAAGAAGTCGGCCCTAGAATATATATTAAAGGTGGTTAGAACCACCCATAAGAAGAAGTCGGCCCTGCCAGTGAAAAGACACCTCCACACGTGCTAAAGTAGTATAAATAAGGAGGCTAGCGCCTCACTTAGATACACACACACACTTGTTCATTGAGGAGCAAGTTTCGGAGCTGCAGTTGGAGAAGAGAGAGAGAGAGAGAGAGAGGCGCATTCTTGGGAGAAGACTTTCTGTATTTGTTTGAGTTATCTCTTGGCATTGTATTGGCTATCTATAATAAGGAAGTTTTTGTTGGGTTTTCTCCCCCATGAGGGTTTCCTAGGATAAATGATGTGTCTCTTGTGATTGTGTATTTCTCAGTGATCCTATCTTATGCTATTGTTATCTAGTGAAATGCAAAGAACTCTAATAATAGCTTAAACCTTAACATGTGTGAGGGTTCCGGCAACTATTCGAGGTTCCAACAGTGTATCAGAGAGCCAGTAGCATTATCTCTGAGGTACGGAGAGTGTGCTAGAGAGCAAGGCGACCCATCAGAGACCGATCTCAACCCTTCTGATGAGTATTGCCACCAGGGCAAACTTTCCAGTCATTCCCGACAGTTGTGCAACGTATTTTTGAGTTCATGCAACTCATTCTTTCATGCATGCAGTGGATCGACCCAACAGACCTCAGATCCATCCATCTACATTCATTACCGGTATTTTTCAATATTTTGCTTTGTATTCCAGCAGATCTCCATATATAAAGATCCAGTTGAAGAGTTTTGCTTGAGTTTCCCGCATTTTATCTTATATTGTCCATCATTTTGCTTATAAAATATTTGAGTTGGTTATGGTTCCACATATATTTGCATGTAATGTATTAAACATTTAAACACAACCAAATGCATCCTGAAACCTTTGAAACTCAATCAGAAACCCCCAATGAATCAGATCTACAGCAGAAACCTCCAGCTATTAGCAGTTTATATCCAAATTCAGTATCCGGGATATTACACAAAATTCAAGGAGTAAGATTAGGGAGAAATGAACACCTTACACATCTATTGTTTGTGGATGATGTGCTTATTTTCTGCTATTGTGTGGAAATTAAAGCTAGGACATTAAAGGATATACTTGAGTTTTTCTGTGATGCTACCGAAATGGTCACAAACATCAATAAATCTACCATCTCTTTCACGGAGGTGGAAGAAGGAATCAAGCAATGCTTCTCGAGTCTTTTTAATTTCACTATTTCTGATTTGAACACGGGATTTAAATATCTTAGGTTCTTTCTCAAACCCAACAATTGTAGTGTGTCAGATTAGAAATGGCTTTTATCTAGAATAGAAAGGAAAATAAATTTTTGGTATAATCCTTGGATGTCTCGAGGTAGTAGGTTGGTCCTAATCAAATCAATGATCGAAGCCATACCTGTGTATTGGCATTTATTGGCTCTTATCGTGGAAGGATTACTTACCCGTATCTAGAAATTATGTTCCAACTTTCTCTAGAAGGGTAGTACTGAATACATGGGGTCACACTTGGAAAATTGGAAAAGTATTTCGAAGCCTAAGAGCCTTGGGGGTTCGGGTTAAAAAGATACTTGGATTTTTGGCAACGCTCTAATTCCTCAATCTTTATAGGTATTCTTAACCAAAGATAGCCTTTGGAATCGTATCTTGGTTGACAAATATGTTTCTCCTGGCACTGTTATGAATTGGATTCGTAAAAGGTAGAAAACCATCATCAAGGTTTCCAATCAATGGTAGGCCCTTACACTTGCATTTCCTCTTATAGGGAATGTTTTGGCTTGGAAGGATGGTTCAGGCTCACATGTAAGAATTGGGCAGGATGCTATATTGGGTTGTGGTGATGGTATTTTTCTCTCGGAGGAATGTTTCTTAGCTTCAAGAGCTTGGTTTTTGCACTTTTAACAAAGTAGGATATGTTGCTAATACTACTATATGGAATCAAGGGTGGCTCACTACTGTCAATTTTCAACTAGAGGGAAGATGGCATATGATAAAATATAGAACAAAAATCAAGACAAGAAATTGGCGGAAAACGCTCCAACCCATCTCACATATTCTCTCATTGTATTCATTTCAATGATACAAATATATATTACATGAATGAAACCACCTCAATTTCTCTCACATCGACACTTCATCGAGAGATAAGGTAGGAGGCAAAATAGGATCTAGAAACACACTTAGGTTAAAAACTATATCCTATAATGTAAAATATACAAAGGTGATGTACTAGGAATTTATGATTGTATAAGAGTCACAAGCTAACAGCATATGCAATGGGATCGCTACACGTTTGAATTGCATAAAGTCCGTTTACACATTACAGATCTGGAAGATGAACTAGTCTAGACATATAACAGTGTTGGGAGAGCCTATACGGTAAAATTAGGATATCGTGCTCTACAGGAATTGGGTGAACATTCACTTCTCTGGTGGTATAAAAAATCTGGAAAATTAGGGGTCCATTGACAGGCATTTTGATGTTCTGATTAGCTTTAAGGGGAAAAGTATTGACTTGGGACATGTTACAACTCCGCAAGAAGCATGGACCGAGACTTTGCTACCTGTGCAAATCTCATGATGAAACTAACCATCATTTATTATTAGGTTGTTCATTCTCCTGTCAAGTATGGTTGGAAATTGAGCGGCAACTGGGCTTCGAACATTTATGGGACAAGGATAAGCTCTCTAATTGTTTCCGAGAGTATTTTACTCCCCCATCCTTGAAGCCCCTGAGGGTGCTTTTGATTCTGGTGGTTTCGGGGGTATGGATGGCTAGGAACGCTAGTATATTTGAAGATAAATGTTTTCCTTCGAGTAAAATCTTTCAATAGGCACTAGCCCTTCTTCCTTGCTATAAGTCTGACCATAAACAGAAACAGCATTGATTGGTCCGCAAACTAGAGATCAATAAATCTAATGCCTGGGGTTTTTTTTACGATGCCTACCAAGGGCCGGGCAAAATTTGTGGTGTTGTTTTTATTCTACACTTTTTCAGATATTCACTTGATTAAAGGCAAAAGCCAATTTAGGACAAGGGACCAATAATTTGGGAAAATTCAAAGCACTTTTTGCATTACTAAAGTTTGCCATGAATAGGGATGTGTTTGATCTTCAGATATTTGGGGACTCGAAGCTTGTTATTGATTGGATGAAAGATGATGTCCAGGTACTCCTTTTTGTGTTGCTTTGATATTTAACAAGCTTTTTGACTAACGGCACCCCTTCTTTCTGTGTTGCTAACTTTGTTCTTTGATTCCAATTGTGTTTTGTAATAAAACTTGTGCTTGACACCCACTTTGCATTTGCTTTGTCCATTTTGATTTCTAAATAGAATAATGGGAAAATATATCTAAGAGAGAAATGATAAGATTTTGAGGTAGAGATTAGTCAACCATATCTCAATAATGATCATATCAATGTTATTTCAACTTGGTACATGCCCTTGTATTAGACGGCCCAATATTTTCTACACAATGATGACAAGTCTCCTTCGAGACTACACCTATAATTTTTGTATGACATTTTTTGTTCCTAGCAACAGGGAACCAAGGGCGCTAGGCAGTGGTACAGAATGTGAACGCAAAGAATAAAGGATTTGAACCATCGCCGTAAATCTACTAAGCAAGTGAAACCTTCAATAATTGAAAGGAATTTAAACAAAACAGAAATCTAGCAGTAGTGCCTTAACTTCTATCTGTGGCGTTATTCCCAAAATTCAATAACTTGGTTACTGATTGCAGTAATGGCACTTCTAACAAGAAAAAATTGCGACATGATTTGTACGGCGACAATGGTGGCTCTGTGCTGGTGCAACTTGTATTTACTTATTTCCATTTCCGTTTGCTTGCAAACCCCTATTGACGAACCCAATTACTCCACTATCTACATTGCTCACAAACAGAATTTCAGGTATATTTAATGTAACAACCTGCATTTTGGCAACAGTTTTGAAATTGAAACAGCACACCAAGAAGAATTTACACTAGATGGCAGACTTTGCATATATCTAAACTTTTTAATTTCTGTAGCAAAGATTTGTAGCTATGACGTCCAGCAATTGCAAGGTTTTTTCCCCATGGGTTGATTCACTTGCTCCAACAGGATATCGTAACCTACACTATCAGGTAAACAGCCCACTGCTCTATGTACAACTCATTCCACTCGCTGTTATTTTTAGACATGACAAAAAATACTAATTTTGACATAATCTTGCATATTGATGAAATTACTTGAAAATTTTGAGTTTTCTTCATCACACAAGAACCCTCCATGTATAGCACTTTCTAAAACTAGAAACCCTACTCATGGGGGTTTGGTCTAGTAATGAGCAATGAGGTGATAGAACTAGTATTAAAACGAACACCCAGGTTCAACACCCCGAGTGGGTACGGATGAGGCCGGGTGCAAGTCCTAGGTAACTTTGACAGTGTAAATACTAAATACACCCCTCATAGCACAGCAACTTAGCCAAATAGTTTCTATAACAAGTATTTCACAATAAACCAAATAGAAACCCTAAAAAAAACATTCTTTGATCATCACTAAAAGCTGCACATATGCTCCCTCCAAAAGGGTATCTGGAAACCTAATTGGTTTCCCAAAATAGTAAGTTTCTAACAATAGAAACTTTCCAAAATAGCAAATTCGAAAATCATAAAATATAGAATTGCCAAACCAACAAATGGGTACTCAAAACTGCAATCAGCTACTAGAAATAGTGAATTTCTAAAAATAGGAAATTTCTTGAAATAGTTGATGTACAAATCAGAAAGTACCCATTTGAAGCAGTCACTCTCCCATGCATGCTCCAAGTGTTGCATCTAACATGCATGCATGGGAACTCTGCTAAAATTAGAGCTGAAGTCTAAACTGAAGCACTGAATGCATTATCCCTCATGTCATTCTGAAAATCTTTGTTAATAGAATTCAGCATGATCTCGAACTTCTTGAACCATTAGATGTACTCACAAAAGAATTGGATTTAACACTCGTATTTTGATATTAACAGTGGCTCCATTTGCGGAAAGAATCACCCTATAGGATTGCAAAGAATCCCAGAACCCCGGGTAATGATGAAGATAACCCATGAACAAACACTTGGACACAAGTAAAAGACTCAAATCACCCAACCTGAATATGACCCTAAAAACTTGATTTCACTCCACTTGACTCCCACTCAAGACCCAACCTCTGGAACCCAAGACTCAATATAATCATCTAACATACAATTCTAAGATTGACCCACTTGGCTTCCTCACCTAAAAGTCCCCATCTTCTATTCAAGATATCTTGGAAAGTATAGTATGGATGAAGATCTTGATAGAATCTATGAGTCCTTTACACTGAAATGGGCTTATCATAATCCAATCTCGCCAAATGTAACCTGGAGTGTGAATATTCAATTTATATGATTCATGATTCATCTGTTGAAATAAAATTTTGAATTTACTAAATTGCTAGGCAATCAGAGCACAAGAGTCCATATTCATGGGAAAGGCAAGGCCAAGTCTTCCACTCTCTTGCATTTTCATCCCATAAGTCCCTCCAACAGAAAAGGCCTTTCTTGGCTAGTCTCTCAATATGAAATGTTGATGATTACATAATTATAAAAGAGTTATTAAATACGCTGACACTAAATCCATAGAAGTGACTAAGCTTACACTAAAAATTTAAAGTGACAATGAGTCGTCACTCCATAAAAGTCTAGCAAATTCTCATTTCAGTATAATTTGCAAACCAGCTAAACCACAAAGAGAAAAGTTTAAACAAGGAGGAGGTAGACCTATTTGCATCACTCAAACTAGGAAATGTTTGAGCCAAAAAGATATCAACAAAATTTCTTCTAACATCCTCTAAATCTGTTCAAAGGCTTCTACAGAAAGTGCCACGATGTATTGTCCCTTTTAAACACTTGCAATACACAACCAAGACCATATTTACATGAATCTGGAAACCCAGACAGCATTGAAACATGATGGGAAAAGTCCTCACACGAGTCATAAATTGGCAACAAAAATAGCTCAGCTCTATGTAATTAGTTCATTTAGTTCATATCACTGGCCACTCAAATTCATAATGAAGCTTCTCTCTAAATTTCTGTGAGAAAACCTGTAACACAAGAAATGTGATAAATATCTCCAAGTTAGAGCAGAAAAGCATATTATTTTATCTGTTATATATCCATAGCCTTTTCAGATTTATGCCTTCATTTCACCTATGATCAAATATATAGAACCACGAAGAGATAAGACAACAGACAATGATCTGCCAAGAACATCACAAGAAATTGAACAGCCATAATTATTGAAACCACTGGAATACACTTTGAAACTACATCGTACAACCAGCTCAGAGAAATCTCAATCCATAATACTATTACTCTTTCTTAGAAGTATACATGAAATATAGTCACGATAACTCACATTTTGAAACTAGCATTAGTGACAAATGCAAGCAGAAAGCATACTAAACATAGATACCTAATCAGCAACTGAACAAGAATATTGTATAATTATCATCCAACTCGATATGCAGAAAATACAAAGAACAAATATCTAGAAATCCACAAAACTATAGTATCTACAAAACTTTCATTCATTTGTAATATTAGTTTACCTCCCAACGAACAAGAATCACATCTTCATTCACCATCTTCATAATATGCCCAATGGTCCCAACAGGTATAATTAGTCCATATGCCCCAGGAACTTGCAAGGAAATATGCGCTTGAACTGTTTTTGAATCATTATTTTCATAAGAAAACCCATCGCTCTGGAACAAAGTTGTTATTTTTGTCATTTTGTATAAAAAATCATACCTGCAACCACCAGAAAATATCTGAAAATCAATCAATAAACTGAATATTTTTCTAGGCACCAATTATAATGCCCGATAATGTTGTCTTTGAAAACATGAACATATAAAACCCACAAGCTAAGTTGCATGAAATTCCCATGCCCCCCCCCCACATTCCAGTATTTTGGTACCAAAAATGTTTAGGAAACCAAAATGGCTTGGAAACGGCTCGCAAACTCCTGTAAAAGTTTTCAGGACATAAACATTTGCAGGTTGTTTCAATGTCATTTCCTGCCTGGATGATGGAGATGTCTCCAACCCCTTTATGCCTAATTCAGGCTGTGTGGGACCCACAAGACACCTACAAACTTTTAAAATAAAAAACATATTGCAGACAAAAAGGAAGAAAAAGACAGAATTTTTTTTTTAAAGTTCAATGAAAAATAATACAAGTTATCTATTTTCTTGCATTTTTGGCATCTTTCCTTCATTTCTGAACACTACAAAATTCAAATACTACAACAAGCTTAACTACTACCATGGCCTACATATAAGGCCAACAATATGAAAATTGTGGTAGAAATTAGCCCCAAACTAACATACTTTTCATAATACGGTGCCTGGTTTGGGCTAGGACTCTTTGGGTATTTTCAGTATACTTTACCCCAGGTTACAAAAACTCCTAATGATTATAGGCCCCAAGTATAGTGCATACATTTTGAGAGCTAAGTGAATTTGTGTAGCTCATTTTATACTTTGGCATATATAGCCCCTTACGCCTCATATAGCATCAGGATTTGCACGATTTTTATCACACATCACAGGGATTTGCAGGATGATAGCTTCATGAGGATGGTACTTCCATTGGGTTGCTTGAGTACTTTGGATTGGAGAAGACTCATTTCTCCTTCGTGATGGATTGTCATGGCTTGGTTCTCTCTTCATGGTTGCATTTCTTGCGTTGATGGATCAGCATGCTAGTGAATAGTTGATATTAGCATCATGATATTACTCCTTGCAAATATGTATGATGGTTCTAGGCCCCCAAGTGTTTGGACAATGATGATGTGAGATGCTATGGCTCTTATTAATGGAACACCCAAGTAATTATTGATGGATTAAGAGTAACATGGCATGATTGTGGTGCATAATGGTATTTTATTTGTTGGTCACTAGAAGAGGGTGTTCCACATGGTCTTCTTTTATTATGTTATTCTAGTCACCACATGACTAGACTTGGATTATGGTTGGAGCCTATTTAGGGATTTATATCACTTGGAGTGGTTTATTATTGTATGGATCTTTGTTCTACCATAAAGCACTTACACCGTTTATTGGCAAATATGTGAAGGCATCTTATTATAAATTATAATGGTGATGGAGCCGTGTCTTTGTATCACGATGCACCTTAAACCATATATGTTTTAGAGCATACCATGGTGGGTACACATGTCGAGGCGTTACATTATTCTATTTTGATGGGGCCTTCTCATATGAGGCTTGATGACTTATATACTTATTATGGGAGTGATCCATGTCTTATATATAGATGACATCACACATGGAGCAGCCTTTATGGATCTGTGGGTCCTCATGATCATACATTCACAAGTTGATGCACGTACCTTGTGACATGGACATATGGTTATGTGGTGAAGCCATTTTAGCTGAATTTGTTGACTAGACATTTCATTGGATGGGGGTTGTCCCCTCTCTTCACGTGTCTAGTGGATTGTTAGGGTGGATTATCATTAATTGTTGGCTAGCCATTTCTTCTTTTATGAGTCGTATGGAACATCCACATTGTTGACCACATCTTTTATGAATTTGTGGGTCCTCGTGATCCTACACTCGCAAGTTGATGCACGTACCTTGTGACATGGACATATGATTATGTGGTGAAGCCATTTCAGCTGAATTTGTTGACTAGCCGTTTCATTGGATGGGGGTTGTCCCCTCTCTTCACATGTCTAGTGGATAGTTAGGGTGGATTATATTAATTGTTGGCTAGGCATTGCTTCTTTTATGAGTTGTATGGAGCATCCACATTGTTGACCACATCCTTAGTGGATTTATCACCTTGGCACGATTGATTGACTCCTTGAGACTTAAGGATGCATTTGTGGATCATGGATCATCATTCTATGGGCCAATTACTCTAATCATAGAGCTGCATCTTATGGAGTTGAGTTGGTGTTTCAGTGACTAATTATTGGATGGTGTTGTCCCTTATGTAATGCCTCATATCTTCATGGATGTGTGTCGTTCCCTTAATAAATTGGCGATTGGCTACTTGGCTCACGAGTTATTGAGGATACATTCATTGTGGCATACATTATCTTATGGTTCATATTATTCATCCATTCCCTTTAGTTCTTAAGTCATGGTGACTATTCTATTGATTTGAGTGGGTTGGGAATCAGGCTATCTGTACTTGTGAGTTCTTCTTAGAAGTAACTTCATACCCCTTGAAACGGCACACATGTTCATGCAAGTTTATTTATCCATTGATGCCAATTCCTTTGTTGAATACATGTTGAAGGGAGTTATGAAGTCGTCTTAATTAATGGACTCTATTTCTCTGATTCATGTCTGCAGTTGATCGACTTTGAACTCTCAAACCCAAGCGAAAGTTGTTTTCACTTCCGAGTAAGATCTTCCTCAACGAAGATCTTACCAAACAATAGGTTGCAGAGCTCAAATGCTCTAGGGAGCATGTTATAGTTGCACGCCAAGCAGGGAAATGGGCAGTCATTAAGAACCTCAGAGAAGTCATCAAAGACTCTTTCCCACCTGGATGGGTACCTCGAGTTGGGGCTTCCAAATAACGGGCATGTTGGAAGAGGCAACAGGGCACATGCATATCCATCAACTATTGGAATGGCAATGGGTCCTTCTGGTCATCGCCAAGTCAACTGTATAACGATCTTGGGCCATCAGAGATCCTATTTTTTACCGAGACGCACGAGAACCCTATTCAGCCTCTCCTGAACATTACAAAATACCATCAGTTTTCAGCATGCAAAAAAGAGACAAGGAGTTTGAGGCTCGGGTGGAGTTGCTTGCTTCATTAGAGAATTCCTCCAGAGCAGGGTCTCTTTGATGGCCACAAATGAGTTTGCTAGGTTTTTGTGGGTTCGGGTTCGTGGTTTTTCTCCTCTCCAAAGGGACATCTACATTGCAGTTTGTTATTTCCCTCCAGCATCTTCATCATATGTCGTTCATAATGGGCCTAACGAGGACCACTTTATTGATATATATGTTGGTATCACCCAGTACATGACAGTTGGGGAGGTGATTCTCCTGGGTGACTTCACCTCCCACACCAAAGCCCTCCAGATTCCTCTCCACGACTGATAAGATGACATGTTTTGCATACAAGAGATCGATCCAGAATCAATGAGGCTTCACCAGATGTCTACTGATGCATTGGGGCTTCTCATAGATTATGGTCGACACCTTTTACACTTAGGGGAATCTCAGGAGTTGTTGATTCTGAACGGACTCCTAGGTTTCCCAAACTCTCACTTCTTCCCGTGTTGGCCCCATGGAGGGGGTGCAAGTGTTGTAGAATACGTCCTCTCTAGCCATAACTTACTCCCCTTTATTCATCACTTCTTTGTTTCCCCCATCCCTCTCCCAGACCTTTCTCCTCTCCTTCTCTCTTCGAGCTGACATCCCCCCTCCCCCCACATCCCCCCAAGGCCCACCCCGCATTATCTTCCACTTTGACAAGGAGGACCCGGACGCCTTTTCTACCCACTTCTGACAAATGCTCACATTCGAGACCTAGTCCTCTTTGCTTGATTCTGCCTCTACCAAGTATGATTACCTCTCATCCACCATCTGGGATGCAACACTCAAATCCTACCCTCACTCCACCCGATCCACTTCCACCTCCCCAAAACACAATCCTTCCCTATTAATTGATGGTACAACGAAGAATGCAAGGTCCTACACCGCTAGCTTCAACATGCATTCACCCATGCTCACCCATCCTATCCCAGTCTCAAAGCTTTGTATCGTTGTCTCCTTTGCCGCAAGAAACGCCTCTATGTCTCTCAAAGGAGACATGACTTATCCATTTCCCTTACTCACTCCCCTAAAAACTTCCAGCGTACCATCCTCCCCCGTCGCTCCCACCTCCCATCCGACCTTAACCCCAACTCCATGTTTTCCCACACATCCACTCTCTATGATATTCCTGGATAGGCCCAGATTCAGGTTACCTCTCCACCCTCGTGCTTCTTATTTTCAAACAGGGACATCAAAGAGGTTGTTTGGGTGATGAACAACAACAAAGCAACAGATGAGGAAGGTTTTCAGGAAGAGTTCTTTAAGCACGACCTCTGTGCTTTGGTTTCTCGCTTGGTTGATCTCTTGAACCATGTGGTTCGTACAGGTTTTCCTTTGGCTTGGTCGCATCACATCATTCACCTGATACACAAATTGAGAACCAACACGGACCCAAACAATTATAGGACAATCATGGTGGGCCATACATTCTCGAAGCTCTATGCTACGACTCTCCATACGAAGCTCTCTAGTGAGCTCGAGCATAGACACCTCAAAGCTATGGGACAGGAAAGATTCTAACCCGCTCATCAAACCATTGATTACATCTTTAACCTCTGGGCCATCATTAAGGAGGCACGACATTAGTCTTCAAAAGTCTACTGCTACTTTGTATATTTTCAGAAGGCTTTCGACTTTGTTCTGAGAGATGCCATGTTCCAGAGGCTCGAAGACATTGGCATCTCCCATACCTTACTGACTATTGTCATGCACCTCTATGAGTCGATTCTTGGTCGCCTCCGCACAGTTCACGGGATGTCAGATTTCATCAAGAGTACCATCAAAGTTAAACAAGGCTACCCCTGTCCCCCACATTGTTTGGGATTTATATCAATGAGCTAGAGGCCTTTCTCCACAAGCATATCCAGGACAGTGACAAGTGTCTCCTCCACCAGGTTCTGATATCCATCTTACTTTTTGTCGATGATGTGGTCCTTCTAGCCTCGTCTCAAGCGGGATTACAAATACAGTTGGATTCCCTAGCTATCTTCTGCGACCTTCGACAGTTGACGATCAACCTGGGTAAAACCAAGGTTATGATCTTCAACTGGTCAAAGAAGTCCATAGACCTTCATTTCTTCTTCAGGGGGGAAGAGATCAAGATCACAAGCACTTACACGTACCTGGGGGTACATTTCTCAGGACCCTATTTCAATTTTCGACCGGCCCTCCATCCTTAGATTGCCAAGGGTTATGGGTCTTTAGCCCTTCTCAAGAGACAATGTTTCTGCCACCATTTTCAGAACATCTCATCTAATGTCTCTCATGGACTCTCTTATTCGACCCACTATTCTCTATGAATTAGAGGTACGGGTGCCTTCCTTACTAGAGTCTAATTGGACCTCAATTGAGAGAGTCCAAACCCTTCTCCTCTGATGCATCATTAGATACAAGCAGATAGTTCCTCATCACATCATCCTAGCAGAGTTTGGGGCTTGAAAATTCAGGCTTTAGACAGTGTTCATACTGATCTCTTTTCTACATCGCATCTAGGGCTTAGCCGACTAAGCGAAGGGGAGAGACCGGTATCCATACTTGGCTTACTGCTCTTCTGAGACCATTTCCCTCTCTAGCCCATTGAGTCAAGCTCGAGGTTGGTTTGCAAGGGTTTCATATCTTTTAGGGTCCATGGGCATTCAGATTGATCGGCTCCCTAAGTTTCGATATTCCTTGGATGGACCCGGCTATCTCCTATTGACCAGACAAGTGTTGAACAAATCAACAAAGATGACATTTATAGGCAGTTTATTCAGAGCACTTGGGTTAACCCTCCTGGTGGGTTACACCCAAAGATGGCCTTTTATGCTGAGCATTTCTTGGAGCTTAGAGATGGGCTCAACGTTCGACCACAATACACATTCTGACACTGGGTACATGCTCTCTACATTCCTCTAGGCTAATTCAAAGTGGGCTCTCATAAACTTCGGGTAGACACACACCACCAGATCGACCGACCAGACTGGATTTGTCATCTATGCCAGCTATAGGATGTCGAGACGAAGGAGCACTTCATCTCCGATGCCCAATTTACTATGAGATCAAGGGGCATTTTCATTCCTTATTCAGGGGGAATCAGACCCTCACATGCTTCTTCAACTATCTGGATCATCAGTGTTTATCCTTATACATACAGGAGGCCCTCAGGCTCCGAGCCCATACTCTTCAGCCTCCTACGAGACCAGACCCTATTCAATTGATCACCTCCTTCTTCTCGGTGCTACACTCAGGAATGGGCTTTCCTGCGGAACCCTGGGACTTTCCCTTCTCCCACGAGATTTCAATGACATAGCTAGACCAGATCCCCTCTCAGGAGACAGATGAGATCCCCCAAACCTCGTCGTTGCACTACCTCTACCAATCAACCGCACAATAGACGATCCAGGCACCCCACGAGGTCCCCCTTGGGACAACCAGCTATTCTCAGCTTCTTTCATTCGGCCTTGGATGGTAGGAGAGATAGATCCACATAGATCTACTTACTTTCCTCTGGTTCCTCTTGTCCTTAGATATTCTTCTCCTAGGATACACCCCATCATCAACACAGGTAACTGAGCTCGGGGCCGAGGGCTCTTCATGTCTCAAGGTAGATCTCACTTTCTACTACTCTACCTTATTGCACTTAATTTTCGGCATCTTGCCTTTAATAGGAGACCTTTTGGTACTCTTGCATTGTACTATATTGACATCGTTGTACTCAGCAATATCTTTGACCTACTTTTGTGGTCATTAGTCCAACATTAATAAAATTATCTTATTATCTTATCTTATCTTATCTAGGGCCAATCTATACTTGGATGATTTGTTGCACATTTTTGAGGTTGGTCAATAGATCGATAGCTATGAGGAGGTTGTTGGAGCTTCATGACATGGTCAACCACCATGGGAGGATTTATTTATCATAACCAATCCATTGTTTTATTTATTGTTGACTTGTCATAGGAGTTGATTATATTATTATATTGTTCTTCTTGGAGATAAGGATGTACATAGCATATTTATTGTTTCTTCTTGGAGAAGAAACTGGATCTCAAAAATTTATTGTTATTTTAAGTAGGGAGGTTGTTGAGAAGGTTTTTGAGGAGATAGAGCTGAAACCTATATAAAGGTTTGCTCTCTCTATTTTATTTATGGTTGGATTTGGGAGAAATCCCTTAGAGCTTAATGGAATATCTATTGGATATTGCAGGATAAATGAAAAGCTTTGTGGGTGAGGACACCTTCTAAAGCTTAATGGTATGATTCTTGCTGGAATTATCTTGACATATGCTCATGGAGTCATGAATTGGATAACACCCTTCCTTTTCTTTTATTAATCAATGGAGTATTGTTTATGATTACATGTTTCTCTACTCTCCGATAGATGCACATACATATTATCCTTGATCCATAATCTTCAAAAGTATCAGAGTTTATGGGCACTAGTAATCTCCTTAGTTATATTTCTGCAGTTTGGGACAGCAAGGAAATGGTTGTTGTAGCATGTAAGTTTCATCCTCAATAGACATTATTCCTCATTAGGATAGCCTCACATTGGGCCTTGATTTCACCCCATTTTCTGAATTGATAAGACATTATTCGCTAGTCCACTCATCCATCTTATTTCTTAAAACAAACCAAATTGTTTTGCTAAAACTTTCTCTTCATTTCACCTTGGACTTTATCACATAGGCTTTAGTAATCCTATTCCACAGAAGCTAGCTTTGAGCTAAAGGAGAGTCGTCCTAAAGTGTGAAGAGGGTTTGTGAGTTGACATTCACATCCCTCTTAATTCCTCCAAGGTCTCATTTGAAGTTAGGACTTTATCTAGTAACATAGCCTAACCTATAAGGCTAGTTTTGGAATTTGTCGAATGTAATGCTATATTGGATTTAATATATAAATGAGACTTTTATTAATTTCTTGACTATATTTATCATTTTGATATTTCCTAATACTTTGTTTTAAGTTATCTCTTATATATATATATATATATATAT
>ML793108.1:392592-429419 GCA_009831015.1 Picea engelmannii
GTTGAATGGTCTGTTGTGCTCAAGACCATACCTCCCTAGCTAGGAGGGAGTGTTAATATTATGGAAGCTTCAAGAGGTATGAACCTCTATTGTGACCTATGATGAGATTAGAATACTCCGGAAGGAAGCAAAGAAATGAAGAAAACCCTAGACAGGTTGTGGGCTGCAGAAATATATTTAATATGAATTTATTAATACCCAGAAGGAGAAGTCGGCCAAAGTTAAACTGCCCAGACTACTATAAATACAGGGCGCCAATTCTCATTATTCTCATCTCAGCAGTTGCAGAGTGAACTGGATCTGCGCAGGTGCAGTTGCAGCTTGTGCGCAAGTTTCTAGGAAGGTGTGCGCTAGCCTTTGGGTGGGATTATCTGATCAGCTTGGGTTATATTCTTGCTTGGTGCATTAGCCTCTCTTGGCTATTGGATTGCTACCAGGATTCTCTTCTCTGTCAAGGACAAGGTGATCAAAGGGTGGCTTCGGCCTGTGGTTGGGTGACGAGGGTATCGTCAATGGTAAAACGAGCACAATCTTCTATATTCTAACAAAGGGGTCGTACAGGTTGTCGTACAGCCAGTTGGGCAGCAAGTAGGGACAAGTTACAACAAAGGGGCAGAGGGTTTCGTCAAGTGAAATCTGTGAATCCACTAAAACCCAACACTAGCGAACTAATAATCCACAATTCTTTAATACCCACAAAATTATTAGCACCATAAAATTCTGAAATTGCAATTCCTTAGTTACTGCTACGTTTCTTCCCAACAATAAAACAATGCACAGCAGAAATATAACTGAGAATCAATGTAGAAGATAACACCAATCACAACACATGAGACACCAAAACTTTTGGGTAAAATAACCCCTGGAAAAACCCTATGTTGGAATACCAGTTCTTTCAGTTTGTGGATTTTATTATGCAGCAAAAAATATACAGATCTCTTACAAGACAAATCGATAGTTGAGAGATACCCAACAATTTCCTCCTCAAACACTTCTACAACCCTCTCCCAATCTAGTGAACTAACAAAAATGACTCAGACAAACCTAACCGTGAGGCTCTGCGCAGTGCGTATGGCCCTGTGTCACCCTGTACGACTCCCTCTCAGATATGAAGTTTGGCCTCTGCAAATGGCTGAGAATGCAAATCAATTTCCTTGCTAGATGTCTCCTTTGTCTTCTCTTCAAATCTCCTCCAGCAAACCCTCAAGCGAATCTCCTCCTCTAGCTAAAACTCACTCACTCTCAAGCAATGAATGCACCTAGCCACCAAGTCAATTTCCTTTATCTCCATGAACAAGCAAAAATCCTATCTCCAAAGAGATCAAGGGATAGGATTAACCCTCACTCTCTCATGAAGATCAATGGTCAAGATTAAAAGACCATCACTTAAATTATTTTTCACTTTAACCTTAGAAAAGGTGCTCATAAAGTCAACAAAAGAATATAACAAATCTAATGTACTTTTTCCTAACTAAAACTTTAGGAAGGAGATTTAACCCATCAACTTCGCTAGTTTCATTGTCCCCCACCATGCTAGGACACCACCACATGGAAAAAGACCTTCTGAGTTACACTTCTCAACACTCCCTCTTAACGAGGAAGGTTTTCTGAACCAACCCCATCTTATCTCTGAACTTTAGAAATCTATGGCTGCATAGTGCCTTGGTAAATATATCTGCCATCGGATCTGTTGTTTGTATGTATTGGAGCCTCACGGCCCCCTTTTGCACATAGTCTCGTATGAAGTGATAGCAGATGTCTATATGTTTGCTACGATCATAAAAAAAGGGATTCTCAAAGAGCCTAATGCAACTCTAATTATCGCAATGTATCACAGTAGCTTCTAACTTCTCACTGAAGAGTCCCAAGAACAACTTCCTCAACCACATTGCCTCACATTTTGCTAAACTAGTTGCCATGTACTCTGCCTCAACAGAGCTTAATGCCATTGATCTTTGCTTCCTGTTGAACCAAGATATAATACGCGATCCTATGTTGAACCAACACCGTGAAGTGCTCTTTTTGTCCTCTACACATCTTGCCCAATTAGCATCTGTAAAACTTGCCAATCTCACTCCACCACTACGCTCATACAACAACCTGTACTCCACTATACCTCTCAAGTAGCGAATTACATGCTTCGCAGCTATCCAATGCACTCTCCAAGGGTCCACCATGAACTAACTCAAAGAGTTAATTGCAAAGCTAATATTCGGCCTAGTATTGACCAGATACATGATCGATCCAATAAGTTGACGATAGACAGTGAGGTCTACTCTCTCAGAACTAGATACATCAACCTTCCTCCAATTTGTCACTAGAGGCATGGACATGGGCCTACAATCTGTCATCATGAACCTACGCAAGATTTATATTGTATACTTCCCCTGTCCTAAGAAGAAGCACCCATCTGTTTGCCAAACCTCCATACCAAGGAAGTAATGCATCAAACCAAGGTCTTTCATCTCGAACTCTGTTGCAAGATTAGTCTTGCAGTCTGCAATCAGTTGCTCATCTCCGGTAAGAAAGAGATCATCAACATAAAGAACCAATATGATAGGCACCTCACCTACTAGAAAATAGAGGCCTGGATCAGCCTCACTCCGTTGGAATCCCATCTCTCAAATAACTGTCAATCCTCGAGTACCACGCCCAGGGTGCCTGCTTGAGCCCATACAAGGCTCGTCTCAACCTGCAAACATGCGTCTCCCTGTCTCCAACCTCAAAACCCTCAAACTATTCAATATAGACTTCTTCTTCAATGACTCCGATGAGGAAGGCAGTCTTCACATCCATCTAATGAAGGTGCCAGCCCATCTTTGTTGCAAGTGAAATCACTGCTCGGATGGAGGAATATCTAGCCACAGGGCAAAGGTTTCGTCATAGTCAATTCCCTTTTTCTGTCAAAACCCCTTGGCTATGAAGCACGCCTTATACTTCTCCAGGCTTCCATCTATTGCATGCTTGACTTTATAGATCCATCTCGATCCAACCACTTGTTCTACCTCTGGCCTGGGCACCACCTCCCATACATCGTTCTTCATGATAGAGGCATATTCCTCCATCGTGGCCTCCTTCCACACTCCATGTTGTGCAGCCTACTCATAAGTGGGAGGCTCAACATCTATAAGCTCTGTCCTGAGTGCCATGTATCCAAATCTCTGCGGTGGTCTACTCTCTCTGAAAGATCTCTCTGGAGACGTTATCTGTCTGGAATCACTGACTGTGGACCTATAGCACTTAGGTCATGGCCTAGTGTCAATCTCTTGTGGAATAGCCTCATGCTGCTCTTCCACTTCATCAGTCTCCTGACTGTCCTGTCCACTAGTCTCCCTGCCAACACTTGTACCCTGTGTCTATGCCTGTGACTCTGTACTATGTACTTGTGCCTCCTCATTTTTTTGCCCCGAGTCTTGTACATGTTGGTCCTCTATCTACCCTGCCATATCCCTAGATCTTCTCAAGGCCCTTTCCTCCTCAAACTGCACATCTCTGCACACCACTATCCTTCTGCGCTCTAGCACAAAGATGCAGTAGGCCTTCGAAGTCTCGTTTTAGCCAACCAATATCCGCTTATCTGTTGTGGGGTCTAACTTTGTCCTCTTCTCTGAAGGGACATGACAGTAACAAATACTCCCAAAGATGCGAAGATGACTCACATCTGGCCTGGTACCTGTGTATACCTCCTCGGGTGTCAATTTCCCCAAAATGGTGTGGGGACTCATGTTTTGAATGTAAACAATTGTGCGACAAGCCTCAGCCCATAAGAACATAGGTAATCCCTGATCATGAATCATCGCACGAGCTACACCCATTATGGTCATGTTCTTGCGCTCTGCCACTCCATTCTGTTGCGGGTTATATGGAACTATGAGCTCCTTCTTAATACCCTCTGCGACACAATACTCCATAAACTAATTCGAGGTGTACTCACCCCCAGATTTAAGTACCTGGATCCTCCTACCAAATGGGTTCTCTACTAGAGCTTTGAACTCCCTGAACCTGTCAATGACCTCATCCTTGGTGTTAAGGAAATATATCCAGGTCTTCCTGGAGTAGTCATCAATAAATATCACGTAGTAGTTGAAGCCACTAACTGACTGCACCCTCTTAGGACCACAAACATCCGAATGGATTAGAAATTTAGATCCAAGATCCCCTTGGACCTATGCTCACTAGATGGAAATGCTCTACAGGCATATTTTCCCAAGGCGCAACCCTTACAGGGGTCATGCTTCTCTGTTTCAACCTTAGGCACTCCTGTAACTACCTGTCTCAAATGACTCAATGCACCAAAATGCAAATTTTCCATCCGTCTATGCCATAACTCACTCAAATCTGTGTTGTTGTTGACTAATGCTTTTGTTGGCTCAAAATGCAATCTATACACCTTTTCACTACAAACCCCAATTACTTTATCCATCTTGGTTGTAGACCCCTTTCGTCTAATGTACACCTTCCCTCCACAGAAGGTCACCTCAAACCCTTTATCCTCTAGGGTAGAAACCGAAATGAGGTTCTTGGTAAGACCAGGAACATACAATACGTCAGCAATGCGGAGTGGTTTAACCGACTCCCTCTGAAATGGCATTGTTCCTATGCCTTGCGCCTTATAGCACGTATCTTCTCCCGGCTCAATATGAAGATTCACGCCTCCCTCCTGCAAGCTACTCAAGAACTCCTTGTGCCTAGTCATATGACAAGAAGCGCCACTATCCACATACCAAACACATGGAACAGTTGAGCTCGACATACATGCAATAAGGCAGAGATCCTCCTCAAAGCTTTTGCAAAAATCCTCTACTCCTGCAGAGGCTTCCATCTATGGCTTACTCTTTTTCTTTTCGGACACTGTGAAGCAAAGTGTCCAAACTTGTGACACTGGAAACACTTGACTTTAGAGAAGTCAATGTTTTTCTTCTTTCCTCCTGCTCCACTCCCGAAGCCCTTCTTCTTAGACTTTCCCTTGCCTTTGCTTGCAAGAGCCAAAGCCTCCTCATCCACAATCTGAGGTGATGTAGATGTACCACTCGCCTAACCAAGGCGAATCTCCTCCTGCACAAAATCATCCCATAAGCGTTGCCAGTCAGGGAGCTTCTCCCGAGCTACAATTCCATGCATAAACGTGTCCCATGACTTTGAAAATCCATTCAGGGCTATACGTACTAACTCAGAATCCTTTGTCTTTGAGACAACTCTTGCAAGCTCATCCCTGATCTATGTAAGACGGATGAGGTAGGGAACCACACCTTCGCCCTTTGCCATCTTGGTACCTTGCATCCTTTCCCGAAGCACCATAATCTTGTTTTCATTCTTACTCTGATAGACGCCACCCAAGGTAGTCCACATGTCTTTAGCAGACGTTTTCCCTGAAAGGTGTGGGATTATGTGATCCTTTACCCCATCAAGGATTATGCTCACAGCCTTCACTTCACCTTTCTTCCAGGCTCCCAGCGAAGTTGCATCTCTAGGAACTATTGCTTTATCATCAACATGTTCAAGGGCATCATTGACATCCAAGATTTTGGTAGCTCTCTCTTTCCAGGTGGGAAAGTTCTGAGCGCCTTGAAGTCTATCCTCCACTATCAATGTCATGGCCATTGTTGAAAGTGTATATGTCCAAACCCTAGCGTTGTCTTACAAACTGATTTTGCACTAGATCTTAAAACGATCTCTTTAACCCAACACGATGATGTTGTTACTTCAACAAAACGGCTCTGCTAACATGTGAACCCACTAAAACCCAGCACTAGCGAACTAATAATCCACAATTCTTTAATACCCACAAAATTATTAGCACCATAAAATTCTAAAATTGCAATTCCTTAGTTACTGCAAGGTTTCTTCGCAACAATAACAAAATGCACAGCAAAAATATAATTGAGAATCAATGTAGAAGATAACAGCAATCACAACACATTAGCGACACCAAAATTTTTGGGTAAAATAACCCCTAGAAAAACCCAATGTGGGAAAACCAGTTCTTCAAATTGTGGATTTTATTATGCAGCAGAAAATATAGAGATCTCTTACAAGACAAATGGATAGTTGAGAGAAACCTAGCGATTTCCTCCTCAAACACTTGTACGACCCTCTCCCAATCCAGTGAACTAACAAAAATGACTCAGAAGAACCTAGTCATGAGCCTCTGCGCAGTGCACATGGCCCTTTGTGTCACCCTATACGTCTCCCTCTCAGATCTGAAGTTCGACCTCTGCAAATGGCTGAGAATGCAAGTCAATTTCCTTGCTAGATGTCTCTTTTGTCTTCTCTGCAAGTCTCCTCCAGCAAACCCTCGAGCGAATCTCCTCCTCTAGCTAAAACTCGCCCTCTCTCAAGGAATGAATGCGCTCAGCCACCAAGTCGATTTCCTTTATCTCCATAAGCAAGCAAAAACCCTATCTCCAAAGAGATCAAGGGCTACGATTAACCCTCACTCTCTCATGAAGATCAATGGTCAAGATTAAAAGACCATCACTTAAATTATTTTTCACTTTAACCTTAGAAAAGGTGTTCATAAAGTCAACAAAAGAATATAACACATCTAATGTACTTTTTCCTAAGTAAAACTTTAGAAAGGAGATTTAACCCATCAACTTCACTAGTTTCATTGTCCCCCACCATGCTAGGACGCCACCACATGGAAGACGACCTTCTGAGTTACACTTCTCAACAAAATCAGCCCAGGTTTTGTTGTTATTAGTATTTTTCTCAGTGGGCCATTATCCCAGTAAGGGGGCCCTGATTTTCTATAATAAAATCATCTCATTGCAGGTTTTCCCGAAGGGTTTTTCCAAGGATTTTTAACCAAAAATATGTGTACATGTGTTTAGTTTCCTGTTTTATTTCCGC
Organism: Picea engelmannii; assembly: GCA_009831015.1. Lineage (NCBI taxonomy): Eukaryota > Viridiplantae > Streptophyta > Pinopsida > Pinales > Pinaceae > Picea > Picea engelmannii. The sequence continues at coordinate 399,445 of ML793108.1, forward strand.
TGCAATTTTCTGGTTAAGAATCTCAGCGTGCTTTTATTCAATAGATCTTCATTTTATTTCAGCAAGGATTTACTAGGAATTAGTTGTCGTCGCTAGGGTTTAAGGAAATTTCACAGATGATACCCATAGAATGTCATAAACAAAGACATTTTTCATGAAATATGTAAGTAAGTTTTGTACAACCATTCTACCAAAGGTAACCATTTGACCCATTGCGATCGTTTATCAGATGCAAAGCAATGAATATAACCTTCCAGAACTTTACTCACAATCTCAGTTTGCACATCAGAATAGGGATAGTAAGAGTTGTGAGTCAATCGTGTACACAAAAAATAAATCAAGTCCAACCAAAAATTATTAGTGAAAATTGGAAATCTGTCACTTACAATAATCTTGTGCTTTCTATGTAGCTTCCGAATTGTTTCCATGAATGTTGCAGCTGAAGTAATTGCTTTATAAGGATGAACAAGAAAAGATGATATAATTTTATTAATGTAAAAAGAGTAACCAAAAGTAGGTCAAAGGGACTACTAGGTACATCAAAAAGACAGAGATAATGGGCATACTTTGAGATCCACCACCACCATGATGACACTCTTCCCTTCAGACTTTGGTAGAGCAGTGACAAAATCCATTGATACCTCCCCGAGTGTTGTGCTCAATGCACTACAGATACAGAGAATTGAAAGGCGATCTAAGTATGGTCTCATGTATGCCTACGGGACTTTCAATATACTCTAGTTGACGTGAAAGATTGACACTGTAAACAGATTCTATCTATTATAATTCTGTTCTCCAAGTATCAACAAAGGTGTACAAGGGTGTCCTATGATGACCCACATGTATTCTGTGTGTATTCTTCTGAAATGCAATTTTACCCATTGAACAATAGATTCATGTGTTTATAAACGTTGATATACACCTCTAAGCTAAAAGAAATTTACTTCTAATAGAATAGGGAAGATTTTCTCAAATTGGGATCTCCTAGAGCCCTTGAATACCAACCCAAACTTATTACAGTAACATTATTTTTACCTATATCCCTTCTTTTCAACACCTTTTGAATCACCTCATGCAGAGCTTCCCATCAAAAGCTATTCAATTATAAGGTCACATATCTTTTAAAACACTAATTTAAGGTTATCCCTGCTGGAAAATATTGCACATATTACAACTTCAGCAATTATAATCTTACTTTGATGAATTTTTTATAGGATGTACTGTGATATGTCCTCTTGAGCCTTCCATTGAACCTTTCAAGAGAAATTTATAGTGGAATTACTAGAACTTGCTTTTTTTGCCCTATTTCAGGACAGCAAACTTGTACACTACCACTTCACTAATATTTCCCTAATATATCTAAATATTCGACCTGAAACACCCTGGTCCGTCTTCTATCCAATCCCACGAGTGGCACTCAATTCGGACCTCTCACTCTTCAGATATAACAAAAAAGCTAACTTGTATAGCACGTAACTCAAAAAATATAGCAAACTAGGTTCTGAAATTTTGGACAAAGATACTTCATTGTTTCTTCTTTCCAACCCCATAAGTCCCATGCTAATCCATTATACCAAAAATAGTTACAGCAACAATGATAAGATGACTCGTCTGAAGGAACCAAACGAAGGATTGTCCGCTCTGATACAAAATGTCGTTTAACAAATAGCCAAATAAGCATAAAAAGACCCAATTCAGTAAAGCCAACCCTGAATCCACAGAAAGAGTGAATGAATAAGAAGCCTCTTTGAGGCGGCAACCTCCTATTACAATATATCAAATGCACAAGATAAGATGATCAGTCAACTGAGTCTCCTTGAAGTATATATAGTAGACAAAGAGGGCTAGATAGCAACAATAATAAGCCGACATAACAATAATTAATGAAATGATCATGAATGAGAGTTATGGTTAGGAGCTTAACAATGACCAACAGTCTTCCTTTGTTATTTGACAATCAAGCATACAAAGATTTCTTTTCAACTCAAAATACTACAAGATTGGTTTCACCGGAGGTATGATTATGATGATCTTACATGTAGGATCAATCACTTATATGAATGTTTGTTTTGATCATTCTAATATGTTGATCAATCACGGCAGGTGCGATGTATTTCAAGAATTCAAAAATAAAACAAAAAAATACAAGGAGGAAAAATATAAAAAAAGGCTCAAGATTTTAGGATAGATAAATGAGTTCAATTTTTCTTATATTTGAGCTTGTAGCTAGGTCTGTTTGTTCTGTCAAATTTTTAATTCATGTTCCCTTAGGTCAGTAAGTTCAATGTTTCAATATGCTTCACCTTTCAAGGCTTTCCCCATGTTGTAGGGTTGGTTAATAAGCTCAATTTGAACACTTGGGTAGGTGTTGTTTCATGCAATGTTTTTGAGTCACTCCTGGAGAGTGATTTAGCTCGTTAGCAATTTGCTTTGGGATGGCGGTTTCAAATTATTGAGTAATGTCCTTGTCTTTAGTTTGAGTTAAAATAATTGTCAACCTGACACCTAATCGTGAAAGGGTCTTAGAGTCTAAAGCCGTATTATGATACTTTTCTATTGAGTCACTTGAAATCAAAATGATCTTTGGATATCAGGGTCTTGCATCCAAAAGTTTTTATCTCTAATCCCTCAGTTGTGTTAGTCCTTGTCAAAAATTTGAGTTAGAAGAGTCAAGTTTGAGGCTAAGAGTCCAAGCTCTGAAGTCATGTATGCTACCACCTATCTTATTTTTCATATTTATCCCTCATGTTGATTTGAAGGATTTTACCACTACCTTAATTCCAACGGATCTTCCCCATCCACTACAACACATTTGCTTTAGGGGTTGATTTAGAGGTTAAGTCCCTTGGTGTCCACAAGCCTAATTCCTAGTATACCTTGCATTTATCAAGTATTTTCATTATTGGAATCCGAGGGAATGATTCCATTCAATGTTGGACTTCAACACATTTATTCACATTGTTGGGTTTGTACTCATACCTTGGTGTTCATTGTCATTATTGGTGGGTTACCTCGTGTCTAGAAATGACTGTCATTAATGGTCTCTGACAAGATGATTTTTCCCATGGTAGACTCCGACTCATTATCCCATAGTGGAGATTCATACTAAAGATTGGTTGGTTCCAGATACCAAGTTGCAATCATCTAGGCATGTATAGCTTCCATTCAGCATATCCTTGAAGCTTGTACATTTGAGGCCTTACACATAGGGGCCTTCTTTAATCCTACTTTAATCCTTCTTTATAAGTATTATTCATCCAGATTTATGGGATTCTCAACATCCCACGAGGGGATCCTCTCTTCAAAATTCATATTAGGGATTCAACTAGGATGCTTTGTTACATGCATTACTAGGTGAACTCAAAGTTACAAAGTTCATTATTTGTCATCGATAATTCATGAGTGCTAAATAAGATTTGGCATATGGTCACAGATCTTTTATTACTAAAGGGCTAAGGATTGTATAGGTTCTTGGAAGATATATTCAAAGGACATATCGCTCTCACATCAATACACAAATGGACAAGTTTCCTTGGCATGTTCAATGCTATATTTAGTGAGTTCCTCTAGATCAATTTTAGTAGATTTCCCCATGCATACAAATGACATCCAATTTTTGAACTATGCTTGGGAATATGCAGACAGTCGAGATGGATATTCTCGTATCCTTGAGCTAGCTATTTTTGGAAACTTGGTCTTTTTCAGCAATGAACAACATTTTTGGGCACCCCATTGATAGTTCTCAAAAACAGGTACTTTAAGATTTTCAAGATGAGCGATATTGGAAACTTTTTATTGTTAAAATGTTATCTTTATTGAAATTTAATCATAGACTTAGATTGGGAAGTTGTGCACGTGATTCCATTTTGGTGGCAGTCAGTGGTCAAGGTCTTGGTCAAAGCAAGTCAAACCTTGGTCTAAAAATAAAACTTTGGAACTTATGGAGATAATCACATTTTTGGATACGTGTTATTGAATATAGCATAGGGGTCAAATTCGAGGGCAATTAGATGTTGATGATTGCAGCGTCGTGTGACATTCTCCAGGTCGTTCTCCTCTGGACTGAGTTGAGACGATCTGTGAGAGAGCCCATGTGTTGGGTGTGCCCATGTGATGGGTGTGTGTCAGACTCTGGACTGGGTTGTGATGACATGTGGTCTCTTGTCTACTCCTTTGGACTGAGTTGAGATGACTTGAGATGGTCTCCTCCCTTGTACTCATCTGGACCGAGTTGAGTCGGCTTGAGGTGGTCTCTTGTCGTGTACTCCTATGGACTTAGTTGAGTCGGCTTGAGATGGCTCTCCAGATGATACTCCTATGGACTTAGTTGAGTTGATCTGTTGAGAGTGACGTCCCTGTGGCTGAGCACAGGTGGTCTTGCCCTAGTGGCTGAGCACTAGAGGATGTGAGAGATCCTTGCTATATTGTCTAAAGAGTAAGATTTACTATGTAACCCTAATTGTGTAAAAGGGTACAAGTCGGCCCCACATGAGAAACTTTGCACATTTGTGTATAATGGTTTGGATTCATATGTATGCACATGAATATATATGGTTTTTTTCAAAATTTGAATATTTTATGTATTTTTTGGTAGATCCGTTTTTTGGTCCGTTTTTTTTCCGGTTTTGATCCAATTCACATGTTTGGGGTCAACCAATTCAATGATCGATCTCGTTATGATAACATTGGTTAGAAGTACCTTTGCTTCCGTCCCTACAACGAGGTCTATGATGTCACATGGTATCATCAGCTTGACCCAATCTCTAGAGGAAAATTTTCAATAGGCCTTTACTGGTCCTATTGTTGATAATTTTCTAACCCTTCAGAGGATAAGGAGGATAAGTAGCATCTTTCCCTCTACTTCTTGGCCTTTTGAGAAGCTCTTAGGGTACTTGGTGCTATTGTAATCCTAGTTCTTTCTCTCTCTTTGTTTCTTTCTTGGTTGATTTTTGTTTTCTTTTATGCCTTCTCTATTATTCGACAAGTAGCATCTTTCACTCTACTTGTTGGCCCTTTGAAGAGCTCTCAAGGTACTTGGTGATGTTGTAATCTTAGTTCTCTCTCTTTCTCTTTGTTTCTTTCTTGGCTGATTTTTGTTTCGTTTTATGCCCTCTTTATTATTATACCACTCTGTGCAACATCTTTCATGGCTACAATTTGTGACCTATTTGACATATTTTCACATATTTTTACTTCACTGTTTTTTACGTAACTTATATTATTATATTAGTATATACTATAAGAAGTCACTTTTAGTACTCCTCTTGTTATCATTTTTTGGCATTGAATTGCTAGTCTAACCAACCTGCTTCAATCACTAGTGAACACTAATATAATCTCTCTTCACAATGGGATTTCATGAGTTTGGTGATTTTCTGACATGGTGTGACTATGTCAACTAAATGCAATTACAATATATTTTCAGATCCGACTCCCTTCCTTGAAATATTTCTTGGGATCTTGGAATATTGCGAACCAATCGATACACATCAATCAAGGAGGGATACAGATCCATTGGAGAGAGTGCATCGATTGATGGAAACACATAACAATCGAGAGCACATCCGATCTATTGGGAAAAGGGCATGTGAAATAGAAAGAGGGAGATTAGGTAACTAGAGGTTGTGAAGAGGTATATCAATAAGGAAGGATTTTGGTGCTTCATTCGTCGATCCCGCCAAAAAAGATCCCGGGTGAAGGGACTAATAGTTCTAATATACATAGCCCCATTCCAACGAGTGATATCCCTAAGATAGAAACTTCATATTACAATGGGAAGAGTCATATTGGTTAAGCTACTCAAAAAGCAATATCCCATGTTTCATATCACTTGAATGTAACATTTTTCTTATTGTCTTTTAATTTCCATCCATCACATGACTTTGAGTTTGTATCATGCTTTTGCATTTTAAATAACGAGAGCTTAGAAAGAGGGAGATTAGGTAACTAGAGACGGTGAAGAGGTATATCAATAAGGAAGGATTTTGGTGCTTTGTTCGCCAATCCCACCAAGAAAGATCCAGGGTGAAGGGACTAATAGTTCTAATATCCATATAGCCCCATTCCAACGAGTGATATCCCTAAGATAGAAACTTCAGATTACAATGGGAAGAGTCGTATTGGTTAAGCTACTCAAAAGCAATATCCCATGTTTCATATCATTTGATATGTAACATTTTTCTTGTTGTCTTTTAATTTCCATCCATCACATGACTTTCAGTTTGTCTCATGCTTTTGCATTTTAAATAACAAGAGCTTAGAAAGTAGATGGATTGCATAATTGTGTGAATGGATAGTTTAATTTTTAAGTCGTTAACCATCATGAACCGTCTCCTTTTGGTTCCATTGTATGGCTTTTGCTAAGACATCACTTATATATCGCTTATTTAAGCAATTGCAAGTGATAAGTGATACTGATATGTTACAACTTACAAGTTACACCTACCCCAACATTGATTTCTTACCCAATATACAATAACAAAAATGAAAGATTTTTGCTGAAACCGAATATCTGAAAGGCATCAGATGCTCCAAGATGACAATCATAGAAAACCAACAAATTATTACCATAAATGAATAGCCGATAACATGAGCACTTTCACTTTCTCATTGTGAGAAAATAAGAATATCAATCTTCCAAATAAGTATAGGGTATTCAGAAGCAAAAGATCATACCAGTTTTGAAGGCCGCTTAGCCAAAAGCAAGTCTTTAAAAACTACTAATGTCTTGTCCTCCAAACCTTGCTCCAATAGTTCATTTGCTTCTTCTCTTATTGCATTATACTCAAAGAAAGCATTTTCAGCTGTAACTGCAGAAAAAGAAAAAGAAATAAAAAGCAAGACATATAAATTAGAATAAACATACGAAGATGCATCCAAAAGGTACAACCTTTAAATGAAAAGGCAAAAACATGAGTATCATAACATAACTGTCACACAATAGAGCACAAATAAGTACACTTGAGTTTAGCATAACTTCATTAAGATTGTGATCGAGTTTCTTCACTGAAGTTTACAGTCACCTCCATGACTCATCCTTCAGGCTTGAAGAAAATACAAAATCACTACGCTGCAATAAATTGGACTTGAATTAGTTTTGAATAAACAGGCTGCCACTTAATTCAAACTAATCCAAGCCCTATTTATTGCAGCGTAGTAATTTTCTCTTTTCCACAAGCGCCGAGGATGAGTCACAGAAGTGAATCAAAATGTCAGCAAACAAAATCTCGCAGCCTTTACAAAGTTAAGGTGAACTCAAGTATGATGAAATGTGTAAACCTTTTCAGAAAATAAATATACTTCAAAACTTATTCTCCTAATTTTGAACAAACAGCAATTATTTCAAATTAATAGACTAGACAATGAAACACAAATGGAAGATAATACGCTAGATACAAAGATCATCTCGCCATTGGCTCAGCTTATTCAAGCACCAATGTATATTTTACTTATATAACCACTGTCCAAGCTTACTCAACCAACATCGTGCCTTTCAGTTTGCCCCACCAAAGACTTGGATTAATGAACCCTTGTGATTGATGTTACCATCCTATGGCAGTCATAATTAAATGATCTACAACATAGTTAACAAATCATATCTTGTAAAATAATATTAATTTAAAGATAAAACTGGCTCGTGCATGGATGATCACATTAACTCAGGAGTTTTTATGAGAAGAAAAAAGGATGATCACATTAAATTCAAAATGTTAGCTTTCACAGTCACTCTATGTTACAACAAAAACTAACACCTATGGTTGAAAATCCCAACGACCAAGGTGCAAGCACAAGTTAAACTTAGGAAGGCTACCCACTATCACCACAACAGCTCTTCTTCTCACTTTAGGCTAGTTCTTTTTTGAAAACAAGCATATATTATAGATATAAATTATATAATATATACAGTATATATTATATAATTTATATATACAACATATATTATATATATATAAATTATATAATATATACAGTATATATTATATAATTTATATATATAATATATACTGTATCTATACACTATATGACAGTAAATATTTTATATATAAATTATATAATATATACACAGTATAAATATATATTGTGTTGCTTGCACTGTGTATATATTATTTAATTTATATATATAATTTATACAGTAGTATAGTATATATAATATATACTATACTACTGTATAAATTAAATAATATAGACAAGTACATATTTATACTATGTATATATTATATAATTTATATATAAATATACTGTATGTAATTTAAAATTTTAAATGGCATTAGGTAAAAAAAAAAAAATTGCATTTATACAATTTTTACCTAATGATATAATCTGAATCTGTATTTTTTTTAAATTGCATTTACACATGAATACTATATATTATAATTTAATAATTTATACAGATATATTATGGTTTTTTATTTATTTAATATTTATTATTTTCATACAATAATTTCATAAGGGGTGCAGTAATGGTTGACTCTACTCCAGAAGAGCACATTCTAGAAGATCAGAATGAGACAGTAGAGTCAGAGAGACCTGTAGATCCACCCAAAGAAGCTACAGTTACCAAGAAGATACCAGCATGGCTCTGGAACACTTTACAGGAAGCTAAAGGACATGCAACTCCCAAAGGCTCTTTTAAAGAGAGAAAGAGATCACACAAGTTTTCGAGCTATGTGGCGCTGATGAGTAAAATCATTAATTCAGAACCCTTCACTTTTGAGGAAGCTGCTAAGAAGCAAGTGTGGAAGGATGCCATGATGGAAGAGTACCAGTCCTTCATGAAGAATGACGTGTGGGAAGTGGTTCTAAGACCAAAAGAGAAGTCGGTAGTGACTTCCAAGTGGATCTACAAGATCAAGCATGTTGCAGATGGCAGCATAGAGAAGTACAAAGAGAGATTTGTGGCTAGAGGATTCTCCCAGAAAGAGGGAGAAGATTATGACGAGACATTTGCTCCCTGGGTGCCTCAAGGTTTTATAATCCATGGTAAGGAGTCCCATGTTTGTAGATTGAAGAAATCTTTGTACAGGCTTAAGCAGGCACCCAAGGCATGTTATGCCAGAATAGACAATTATCTAATGAGCTGGGGGTTTACCAAGAGTGATGTAGATTCCAACCTATATTACAAGGTTGTAGATGGTTTCCCATTGATTTTGGTCCTATATGTGGATGACCTGTTCTTTACAAGGGATGAGAAGCCCATGGATGGGTGCAAGTGGGAGCTCACTTAAGAGTTCAAAATGAAGGATCTAGGTCTGATGCACTATTTCTTGGGATTAGAGGTGTGGCAAAGGCCAGATGAGAATTTCCTTAGCCAAGGAAAATATACAGTTGAGATCCTACAGAAATTTGAGATGATGGACAGCATGTCCAAGGCCACATCTATGGTTACAAATCGAAAGCTCTTGAGTGATTCATCTTCAGACTTGGTGGATCCCACGATGTACAGACAGTTGATCCAATCATTGATGTACCTGGTTAACACTAGGCCGGACATATGCTTCGCAGTGAACACCTTGAGTTAGTACATGGTTGAGCCTAGACATGTACATTGGATAGCAGCAAAGCATATGTTGAGGTACCTACATAGTACGGTTGGATATGGGCTTAGATATGTCTCGGATGGTGAAGTAAAGTTGCAAGGTTATACAAACTCTGGTTGGGCGAGGAGTGCAGTGGACAGGAAAAGCACATTAGGATGTTGCTTCAGTTTGGGATCAAGTATGATCTCATGGTTGAGCAGAAAATAGACATCAATGACACTCAGTACAGCAGAGGCAGAGTATATTAAAGCCAATGTTGCAAGTCGTGAAGCAATGTGGCTTCGGAAGTTACTTGCAGGGTTATTTGATCTAGAGTTAGAGCCAACTTTAATATATTGTGATAATCAAAGTTGTGTGAAGCTTTCAAAGAATCCAGTCTTTCATGACAAGTCAAAGCATATAGAGATCAAATACCATTACATCCGAGACATGGTGCAGAGAGGAGTAGTGGAGCTCTAGTACATATCCACAGATGAGTAGATAGCGGACATTATGCCTCTGTCTAGAGTAAAGTATGAGTACTTCAGAGACAAGCTTGGCATGATGCAGAATGTCCACCCTCGTTGAGAGGGAGGTGTGATGTTTCTCCTCCAACAGGCTTCCCTTTTGGCCAAGGGTTTCTCAGATCAATCATGTGGAGTGACTGAGGGAGTAATGTAGCAGTCTTGACCAGTAGATGGGTGTTATTGGGACTACTAGGAGAGGAGAAACATCATAGCATAGTCATAGAGACTATGGAAGTAGTTTTGTACTACTGGATAGCATGGTAGTATCCTTGTGCTACTAGTTGATTGCTACGTAGTCGTAGAGACTACTGGACAGGATGGTAGTAGCTTTGTGCTACTAGTTGATTGTCAGATAGCATGGTAGTAGCTTTGTGCTACTAGTTGATTGTCAGATAGCATGGTAGTAGCTTTGTGCTACTAGTTGATTGCTACATAGTCGTGGAGACTATTGAACAGCATGGTAGTAACTTTGTGCTAATAGTTGATTGTTGGATAGCATGGTAGTAGCTTTGTGCTACTAGTTGATTGCTACATAGTCGTGAAGACTACTGGATTGCATGGTAATAAGTTGTGTGCTACTAGTTGATTGCAACATAGTCGTAGAGACTATGGCAAAAGTTTTGAGCTACTGATGGCATGGTGGTAGCCTTGGGGTTACTAGATGATTGCAGCAAGTCATAAGACTATGATAGCAATCTTGGGACTACTAGAGGACATCTTGGAAGAATACCTCCCTAGCTAAGAGGGAGTGTTGATGTTTTGGTAGCTGTAGGAGGTATTCCCTCCTGGCCAACCTTTCTTAGAAGAGAAGAAGATTCCAGAAGTCAAAGGAAGACCATTGAACAGTGGAAGAACACCCCGGAAGAGAAGTCGACCCAAAGGAAAAGAATAAAGCGGAATTAGAACCTCCAGCAAGAGAATTTGGCCCACACGAAAAGATAACGGTGAAATAGAATTTCGCAGAGAAGAAGTTGGCCCAGCTAAAGTGACTTGAAGACTATAAATAAGGTGACGCCTTTCTTATTTGTACACACTCACTCACTTAGCTATCTCACTCAAGAAGAAGGTGCAAGTCTGAGGCGAGGAGAAGACGCAGCTCTGCAACAACTGGGGTTCTTGGTTATTCTTGTTGGTGGTTTCTCTTGTGCGCTATCTTTGGGAAGAGGTGCGTTGGTTTTGTATGGTCTTGTTGCTGAAGTTGTTGGTGCACTACCTTTGTTGGTGCGCTAGTCTTGTAACATGGGTTCTTCGTTATCTGTTTGCTCTTGTGAAGAAGAGCTTGTTCATGGTTTGATTGTATTATCAAAAGGAATATATCTAAGAATGGTTGGCTGGGTTTTTCCCCAGGTTTGGGGTTTTCCCAAGATAACTCCTTTGTCTCTTTGTGCTTGTTTATGCTATTCATATTTTCAGTATATGGTATATGGTTCATGAATATAAAAGAATATCTAAATACGTTGGTAATCCTATTGCTCTGAAAATTAACAAAAATTTAACATATGGCTCCACATAAGTAGGGAGCACTTCCCCAAAGGGGTTATTGAAACTAACTAGATCGGCCTTGACCCTAATGTACTAATACAATAAATCATCAGAATAATGTTGAACCGATTGCATTAATGACATAAAGAGAATTTGTCATAGCCGAATGTGAGGATTATGCCATTCTCAAAAGACATAGTCAAACTTGTATACGTAGGGTCATTAACCCTTGTTGGGGATAGCACCCTATTTGAGTTGTGTATAGATACACTACAGATCTCATTTCTAATGCATAATATTGTGATCTTATTCATCTCTCTTATAAAGTGTTTCATAGTTAAGGTCACATATACCTTTGGCATTCTCTTGTGATTGGCACTCCTTTATTGTGCACTTGTGCATCTCTTGTGTAGCGCACTTGTGCTTGGGCATTTTTTTCTCTCTCTAGCTCACTAGGGTTATCTCTCTCTAGCCAACTTGTGACTGGGTTATCGTAGAAATTGGGTTTGTCTTTGGTTCCATTTGATTCTCTTGCTTCATTTGTGAATCTCAAGATATTATTGTAAACTTTGGATATCTAATAAGAAACATGCACCCTTGATAATGCTGATTGAAGATTTTATAAGGCTACACCAAGCCAAATTGATTGCTATTACAGCCCTAGTTTTCATCCATTAGAAACCAGGCTTGATCAATGAGGGCTTCAATGTGAATCATGTTCAACTTATTGTTTTCCGTCAAGATGTTGAATCCCTTTCTCTTGGTGTGCATGTTCATATGCTTGCCTTGTTGGCTTTTTTAGGGTGGGATTTTCCTGGTACCCCGTTTGTTTGTATGATGCAATCCTCTTTGTTCCATGATGTAGTTATTTGTTCTATAAGTAACATATCCAGAACTTTCAAAAAAGTGCACTAGGATGGACAACAACAAAAGCACATCAACTCCATTAACAAAGAGACTGCATAGGGATGAGCAACAGATGAAAGCTCATTTTCAAAACAAACTAAACAAAGAACAGTTGAAACAAGATGAACGTACTAGAAAGCTTATAAAGAAACTTATACCGAACAAAGAAAATCCAACTTACACTTGTACATGAGGATTTGACGTGTGCATTTTAACAAACATTGACGCTCCAAGAAATATCGCATTGCAATCTGCAACGAACAAATCTGTTAGATCGTGCATTTAAACAAATTATGTATCAATAAGCACAGACCAACATGATATCTAGCATTGTTACATTTCTGACCTAGGTCAGTTGTTCTCCATAAATAACAGTTCTCTTCTTAGAATACTCTTCTTGGACATTGCCTTAATATGTCCAGAAGTTGTGAATCTATTGATGTCTACTGCAAATCTGAACCTCTCAAGACTCTACTATTTAAAATTTGACAATTTCTAGGAGACCACAATCTTGATTAGCAATATGCATTTCACAGCAGAAAATTCAAATTTTGATTAAATATTTTATTCACTTTATGTTAATTGCAATGGGAATCAACATTCTGGCCATTTTGCAACCAGATTATCAATCCTAAGCTACATGTTTGCTGAGATATGGTCATGTGAGCTCCTTGAGGCTTGCAGTATCTCTGCAGTAATCAAAACGTAAAAGATCAGATGGATTTTGAAGCTTTAAACTCAGAACTAACCCATCACCCTCTTTTAAGTTTTTATCATTGGACTCCATCCTTGCTGCGCTGATTTTATCCTTTTTTATGTTTCAAGGTGGTCAAGGGACAGGGGGATGCAGGGATAAATTTTGTGTTGAAATTATGGTTAATATTCACTTGAGGCCAGATGCCAACCCTCTATTTGATGTATTGGTGGCTATATTGAACCTACATATTGGTAATTAACCCACTTTATTGTATTTTTCTATTTTTGACTAGGTCAGCCTAGTCACCCTCTTGGGGATAGCATGTTAAACCCTAAAGGAGGTGTATAAATAAAGCACACTCCTCATTTGTAATTTATTCAATCAAGTTAGCACGGTGGGTTAGCTCAAGTGGTTGAGTGCTGTGAATTACAAGCAGGAGGTCGCGGGGTCAAGTACCCAGGCTGGCCAGCCTCTGTAAATATTGTGGGCCACACTCGATGCCCTCATCAGATTAGGTTGTCAAAACTGCAACCGGCTGGTTTACCCTGGATACCATCCACGGAATGAGGGGAAGTGCCCAGTGAGTTTCCCGAGATGTGCATTTCATCAAAAAAAAATCATTCACTCAAGTTATTATTTGATAAAGGCATAAGGGCAATCTTCCTCTAGTGTGCTTATTTTGTTTATGTGCATAGGTATTACAGCAATCTCTCTTGTGTTCATCATTTAAGTGTTGCTTCATTTCTGCTGTATTTTCGCTTGGCTGGATACGGGTTTATTGGGGATTTGACTGTAGATCCTCTATCTTATAATCTCGACATGATATAAGAGCCAATGTAGACTCTTATTTCTCTATCCAGCATTATTTCAAGGCTGTTTCAGGCCCAAAACTAGGGTTTCCAGTGCTGTTTTAGGTCAGTTTCAGCTCTGAAACTAGGGTTTCAGCACTTCTTTTTCAGACAGAAAACAGGTTTCGAAGGTTTTTATCTTTTCTTTCACCAGCGCTCTTCTTCTTTGGCTGTTTTTGGTATTTTCAGCAGATTTAAGGGCAGTTTTGTGCAGTTTTATGCAGATTTGTGCAGCACCCTCCTCTTTCTCTCTTTTCAGCCAAAATACTACAGATTTTTCAGGGCTGTGCTGGAATCTTGTGCATCTATGGATGGAAACAGGGCCAACTACCATATTTGGGCTGATCAAATGACAGCCCTTGTTCACAGAACAGATTTATGGATGTATTTGAAAAAACCCCTTCCTGCTCCCAATGAAGACAACTAAGACATAGTTTGCTTGAAAAAGGATAAAGCTCTTGGATTGATTACTCTCTATATGAAGCTGGACCTTGTTCATCAATGATCGCACCAAAAATTTAAAAAGTGCAAAGCAGATTTGGTATACTTTTCACACCTTATTTGGCGCAGTGAACATTACTCATGTCAGTCAACTTGAAAATGAGCTCTCCAATCTCAAGATTCAAGAACCTAGCGTCGAAGAGTACATGGCAAGGTTCAAGAACCTAAAAGCTGGCACTAATCACACCCAATGGCACATAAAAATCTGATTCAGAATATGTAAGTATTGTTCTAATTTCTAAATAATCTTTCTCCTGCATTCAAAAAAATTTCTCATTTTCTACAACATTCCTCTCGTTACCAAGGCACCTACTTCTCCCTCTTGAGAAGATGTATTTTCAAACCTTATCCAGCATCAAGTCATGTTGAAGAATTTAGGAAAAAAATTTCCATCATTTTCTACAACAAATGAGATGGGCATTGCACTTGTGCTATACTCATGAATTTATGGGACTAAGAGCCACCAAGACAGCAAATGAACTCTAGGGCACAGAACAAAGATGGAAGATACAGAATCACCCACACATGAAGAATTAGACACCTGGAGCGTGACAAACCAAGGTTGAAGTAGTGCATCAAATTGAGAAGAGCATACATAAATAAAATTTCAAATGATTCACACAGTTTGTTGCATAAAATTATATGCAATCAATGTGTTCTAACGACTCCACCGTGTAGGAAAGAGTATATAAACCGAGGGTGATGTGTTGCATCACCTCCCTCCTCCACATGCTAAAATAACACTTCAACGTGGATAAGAACGGTGAAGTAGGACCTAGCTCTAATAATGGACTCTCTTTGACCCTTAAGATTAAGGGAGCTGGAACAATGGCAGAGGGTTTCTTCTAAACAATGGTAAGGATAACCTCTCTCCTCCTATTCTACAAAAATATGAGTATGTTAGGGGTATAGGTCTTACCGTGGGGGCTTTCCCTTGCACATGTATATAGGGAAAGCAGAGATTCATCCTCCTAGATCAATCAATGGGGTCACACCCACCCAGGTAGGGATGGTTATGGATAAGATAGGGCAGTGAATGACAAGGTCAGAGGAAGGATGTCCTGCTATGACACTTGATATGTCAGATTCGAAGTTTTCGGGAGAGAAATTTAAGGTCATTCCTTTGTCATCCATTCCTTCTCATGCTAAAACAAGTACAAACCATAAAGACTCAAGACCTCAGACCATTTATCTAGTGTCAAGATGGTTTTATTCTTCCCTAGACACTCACAATCACCAAGGTAACGCCTTGGGTGAAGGGAAAACAAAGCTCTCAATGGCAAAGTTATGCAGTGGACATCTAAACAATCCTCCGGATTTGGATTTGAAAGGGTCAACAGAAAGGCAAAACAATGTTAGTAGGGTTCAAAGGAAGAAGGTGCAGGTGGTGAAAATGATGAGGGAAAGAGTGAAATCAGTTATGGGGGAAGATATTTACTTTGAACAAATACTCCATTACCAGGAAATGGCATTGGCCGACAAATTTCGTGCAAAACATATATCTGAAATCTTTGTGGGACAATGGATCCTGAGGAATTGGAGCTCTTTGTTGGGATACTCTCCATCATTTAATATTTTGGAAAAAGGATGGATCCTATTTTTCTTCAAATTTGGGAGACATGGAGAAAGTAATCAAGAAAAAACCATAGTTCTAGAGCAACACACAATTGTCTTTAAAGGGGTGGTCCATTTACCTTGACCCACTTTGGGAAAAGAATAATGTACAAACCTTTATGGCTGAAGAGTTCGGCTTTACCTATTAAGCTATGGAAGGAGAGTGTTTTAGAAATACCCCTAGGAAGTTTATCGACATAGATGAACATACAAAATCACAAACTTCCCAAACTGTGGCCAAACCATGTGTGGAGATTAATTCACTGGCTTTATTATTAGTGTAGGCATCATGTGACCACTTTAGTAGTTAGATTATAACATGTCACTATTATGTAACATTATAGTTTAATGTTAATGCTAAGGGATTATACCACCATAATTTCTAAGGTTACCATAAAGACATAATTTAAGATGATGTAGGTGAGAGATTGTGGTATGCCTCTATTGTATTATTTGGTAGCATTTATAAAATATAATGGGGTTTGCCTTTGCATTTGGCTAGTTTAATATCAGCTTTTTTTTCAAAATTTTAATCTCACATAAGATCAAAAATTGCACAAGGACAACTGTAATGAATATAAAATATAATAATAGTTATAAAACTAAAAGACATAACCTAACTAGAAAGCATGACCTAGCTAAGGGACATGATCATTCACCATCATGACTAGTCAATGCATATAAGTATACTTCAAGCAAGGACGAGAGCAAATACTTCAACTTTAGAACTTGAAGTAAGAAGCTTTTATCAAGAAAGTAAATGACCAAGTGAAAGATTGTGACCAAACAAGATGGTTTATCGAGAAGTTGCTCCCAAAGTATTAGAAGAATTCACACTCTGTTTAACTAATTATGGCTAGGTTATGGCCTTAAAGCATGTTAACAAGGCCAAAGGATGTCCGACCGGCTCAGTCAAAAAAGGTATTAAATTAGTCTATGAAAGGTCAAGATGGCCCAAACCAGGCAGAGTTTTTGAACAAATCAATGAAGAATCCTTGACCTATCATGGTTTTAAAAGTATGACTCAACATTTTCATATGTTAGCTAGCCTCATATGGGCTTCTTATGAGAGACTGGAAATAGTCTTTGAGGAGAAGCAATCATAAATTACAAGAAAAGAAGCCCATAATGTAAAAGACAATTAATTATTAAGAAAGATGAATGACACAAAATTGATGATAGGAAATCAAGAAGATTTCACATATATAATGTCTACCACACGATTGTACCAAGGGACACAACCCTACACTATAAATAATATAACTAATGTAATTTATATTACAAGTCACCCCTTCTCAAGATACTTCATCCTCGAAGCAAGAATAGGGATTGATATCGAAGTTTAATTTCTACCATGAATTGAAAGCAAATCATATTCTTTGTTCAGTGCAAAAAGACTTTTATTCGCCATGAAGATAGGCAATTGGATCCCTCAAGCAATCAAAAGAATGGTGTTCATACAGCATGGATCCGAGAAATGGCAACCAAAGGATGATGCAACAATAGTGATGAAATACAAATCTCAATACTAGGATTCAATAGGTAACATAAGATCTCCAAGGAAAGTTGTCCCAATTTTCTAAGATTTGTTATGTACATAGGGTTGAGTGACCCACACTTCCTCCATGCATGTGGTGCTCACTAACTTATCTTCTAATGGAATGGTTTGAAGTTTAGTTTCATCACCAATATTATTGAATTATTTTATTGGAAAATGGATCCATCTCATCTCAAATCATTGATCTCCTCGTCAATTTTTTTAACATCTTGTTCCTCAACATCTAGGAATCTTTAGAAAAATTTAAGAGAATACAGTTCCCAAATTACTAGCAAACCCCTAGTCTTGGTGGTCCACCATATAAACTAATTATGTGCAAGACCTTCTAAATATAACAAGGCTATTCATGTTGAAATTCTTGTAACCTAGCACCCGACAGTTAATTCCAAGCAAAATACATTTATTGAACTAAAGCACAACTAGGTAATTCAACGAAAAATAAGCAAAAGCATTAACACAGAAACCAGACACACATTGCACACGAGATTCAGGTAAACACCCCTGGAAAAACCCTTGCAGGAAAACCAGTTCTGGGTTTGATTTTATTCGATAAAACCTTGAGCTCCCATCCTGGGATAATGGCCCATCAAAGGATTACAATGCTGCAGCTGATAGCCTAGCCCACTTGGTTGTTATCTCCCTCACTGCCCCCTGCACCCTTTCCTTAGCCCTGCCCACTCAAACACAAGTACATGAGCAAGACTCCCTCTTGCTCCTATGTACTCATTGTGTGCCTCTCACTCTCCTTAGATATGCTTCTATAATCCCCTAATGACTAAAACCCTAACCCTAGATCTCAATGGCCAAGATTAGATCTTGGATCTCATGATCTAACGGTCACGACTTAATCTTTTGTTGAGATGACTTAAATCACTTAAGTCACTCAACCTTACAAAAGTCACTTTAGTCATTACATAAAAGCCACTTTAGAGAGTGTCGCTCGAACACCTCCACATGCCAGGCACCGCGAATGTGGAAGTACCTGTCCAAGCTACCCCAAAAGCTAACAATTCAAATTCATTCATTGTCAATCTGAGATGGATGCATCTTGAAATATCTTCTAATTTAATTAACCCAAATTGTGCTCTTCTTTCATATTAGCCATTGCACTTTGATAATTTACTTTTTAATTGTATTGCATGTGATAAAGGCGCTCGAACTTGACTAGATGTCAAATTATGTGGAGTCGTAAAATCAGATCTTTAACTTCCTTGACTCACTGGAAAACCGATACCCAAATGTATGACCTCAAATGGAAAACTTGACCCATCATCTTATGGAATTCATGACATTTGGCCATCTTCATCTTTATTTCATTAAATTTCATTGGGACTTGGCAATTTTAATCTTAGAAGGTACCCTTTTGCTTTTAGAAATGGCAACCTTTACTCTGAATTAGAGCTTAGGTATTTTTAATTTTAAAAGTGCAACTTACTGACCTCATCTCCCTTTTTAATATTTATTTTCTTCTCTATAATAAGCCCTTTTATTTTTCTTACCATTACTTGTATAATAATATTATTATAGCCCAAAAGGTTAGCTCAACCGGTTGTAGCCAATGTCGCTAAGCATTTGGCTAGATCCATGCTAGCAAGTGCCCAGTTCAAATCTCCTTGGGTGAGGTGCACTATTCTACATCGACAGGTTTACTAGGAATGCTATCCACAAATGTTGGGTACCATCCCTTGGGTTTCCTATTAGAGTTTTCTGCTAGGTTCTCGCTGTCACCTTTAGGAATTGATATTTCCTTATGCTTTAATCCTTTAACTTTACTAAGCAAGGTTTCACTATGACTTTTTAAACGAGTGATTTCCTTGTCCTTGTCTGACAACTTTCTGAAATTTGTTCTAGGGATGTTGCTTCTTTTGTTGGGATTCCTAATCACATTGGATTGTGACATCTTGTAGATTTGGTGCTTGATCCTTGACTTGCAAATTATAAATCATTTTCTCAAGATCTTTGGTTTTCTTTACTCGAACTTCGTTTATCCTCTGTTGATTGACTATTTCCCATTTTGAACAATTGACTTCATTGGTGAGAATTGATTTTCATCCCATTGAACATGTAATTTAGAAATCTGCTTTACAAATTTTGTTCGAAGTTCTTCCAATTCTTTCTTCAATGGTACACATTCTTTACTAAATGCTTTCACCAACAGTGCCATGGTTGATATGGAGTGCAAGGGACCACTAATATCAACTTTAAGAAATATTTCTGATAAGAAACTATATTCAAAATGGGTAGTTAATCACTCCAAATAGCAATTATCAGCAAGAAATTTAAGGCAGTCTTTTGAATATGAGTGTTAGGCAAAGTTAATAACAAGAACTTTAAAAACCTTGATACCCTTCATTGACTTGGGAATTATATACCTTAGAAACTTTAAATAACCTACATTCCTCTTGCACAGTGGAACAGCTTGGGAAAGAGTGAGATCCGATACCAATTGTTATCAACCAAACGGTTCATTAACCGAATAAGCATTGCAAAACAGTACAAAAACCCATTAATATACATCAAAAGGCAAAATAATAATAAATGATTGATGAACTTGATGTCTTGCAATACAAAGTTGAACTGCATATATAGAATTTGAGAGGTTAGGTCACAAGGAAAGAGTGTGGCGCTTGGACAGAGACACTAATAACTACTTAGGTTTAATTAGATTCATTACATGGATCCTTTGCACCTCAGAAAAATCAAATTTTGCATCAAGCTATGGATGAATTAAGATAACAAACAATTAATTGATTTAGTAGGATAATACTACATCTGAGAAGGATTTAGCATGCATTCAAAGTTTCAATTGATGTTCCTTTCCATTATTTCTTGTGCTCTTTGAGCTTACCCAAACATGATAAATTGTCATAAAAGAGAGAAGGTTCTATAGGTTGCACGAGTTTGGTTCCAATTTTAATGTCATTTTTCTGCTTTCCTGAAAAAAGGTATATGCAAATGTAAACTCAAATGCCTTGGGGCCACTTTAAAATATTCAATGCATGCACACTGATATAATCTACAGAATAACCAGAATGTAAAACTTCCAAAAACTTTATATACCTGGGCATCCAGGTAAAATAGCTTTGTTCGTTGTCAAATTTGCATGAAAATGCAACTGCAATCCTCAGGAAAATGACAAGTAATGCTTTATAACTTTACTACATTCTTTGTATTTTCAGATTGTTTCACAAATAACAGAACCTTATTTTGATGCATTTTTTGAAAAGAAACAAAAAGCATAGCTTCACTTTGCATTTCCTTTACCATTTCAATCAACCAACTGTTTTATCCTCATTATTCGATTCATATTAGAAAGGTGAATCTTACAAGTACATATCTCTCTCACGATTCTTTTTTGCTTAGTCTATATCTGAAGTAGCGTGCAAGTCACAAAGCTGAAAAGAAACCTTTTCATGAATATTTTTGTGTCTAATCATCTAGGAAGATATTATTTTCTTTCATGTCATTATAGAAACTCAGAACTAGGGAAATGAAACACTGGACAAATACAAATTTCTGTAATCAACCAGTTGTGGTAATAAACTTACCGTTTCTAAAAAGGATTCAATTCCATCTGTTGCAACAAGGGTCTCCTGTTTAAGAGACCTACTCACCAGGATATACATCTGCACCTCATCCAATGCCTACAAAAAGGGCTCCAAAGCATTTAAATAATAGGCAAAAACCTCGACATTTAAATGCAAAAAATAGAGCTTAGTAACAAATTCTGGAAACAGAATTGCATCCAAAAAATTAAAAAAACTGCACCATTGAGAGTGTGATTATAAAAAACTGCAGACAGAAAGAAGAAGATGAAATGAGTAGTATGATATAAAAATCTTGCCAAACTTTATAGTTAAAAACAGTTGTCTTTTTAATCCGTTAAAATCACTGATCTAGCCCTTTTATAGGAAGAATGAGATATCCAATGTTTTGATATTGAACAAAACAATGGTTACCAGTCCCCCCCAAAGGCATGAATCAGTTGGAGGCTGGGGCATGTTCAATAGCAGCACAAAAATTGTGGATTTTTTCCACCTTTGTGCACAGATTGAAAATGTGGCTGTTTTACAGACAGGAAATACACTGGGAAGTGACATAATCCCAGATGATACTCATGAAGAACAAAGACTACAAATATACCAACATATCAGCAGAAATTGTAGACTGGAAGATTATGCATGTAATGATAACGTTCAGACATAAGCTTTATCTAATCAATTATCAAACCATAGGTACAATGATTGGAGGTATATAAGCGACGAAGAGCATAAACATACAAGAAAGTATGGATCGATACCATTTGCTTAAAAAGAAATAAGAAGGTAGACCTGTGTGTGTGTATTTGTTATAGAAAAAGACTATATACAATCATATATTGTAATATCGTATTTCATAGACATAAGGTACATACGAAGTGTTTACTTGAGAGGTAAATCGGTAACCTTTTGTTTTATACGTTGTACACACCATTGATAAATACATAATCAATATTACCTTGAGGGATCATATGTATAAATACCTTGTTAAAATATTTTTTATTTAACCTTTTCTTGAGTTTAGCATTCATTGCTCAAGCCACATCTATGCTAACTCTGTCTGCCCCAAATGTGAGCAGGCAAATAATAGTAAAGAACAGTTGAGAAAGCATGAAAATGTTAGCAAACTTTCCCTGAGATGGGAAATGTGACAAGGACTGTGGAAGAACAGCCTGAAAATGGATACTAAATGTATCAAACACAGAGAGATCTCTTGCTGATGTCCAGACTCCAAACCAGTAGCTTCCATTAGAAAATGCGCAAACAGCCCCTGAAATCCCTGCAAAAGCTGGAGAAACCAATTTCCAGCACACCCAAAGTAACAGGTCTCACAAATCACAGAAAATTTGCCAAATCTAGAGTTAAGGGGCCAAGGACACCAAAATAATCGATTTGGTGAAGGATTTGTTGAAAAAAATCAAAGAAAATAAGCAGATTCATTCCTCTGTCAGTAAAAAAAACATGAAAAAAGATAAACTGATGAAGTTCAACAGAGTTTGCAAGAGAATGTAAACCTAAAATTTAAAATAACTCCCCAAGGGTTACAGATTGGTCTCCTTATTCCTGAAATACAATGCTAAAGCAATGCTATGAAGAGGTTTAACATGTAATGCACCAACTCACTTACTATGCAATAACAGTGACCAGCCCCCCTAGAGGGGTCCTCCAGCGAACTGGTAGACTATAGTCATTAACAAATCTCCCATGCAGCCGAAAATGAAAGGTTAGGACCATGTGATATTTGTCGCCTGCTCTCACAAGGTAAAAACTCACATGGTCCACATCACTAATTTGTGTCTCCACCAACTTACAATATCTAGACTCGGTACTTGATCAAAGAATAAAGAGGATCCACAAAAAGATTACCTTAAGGATTAATCACACAGCAGAAAAGTTTCTGAAAAGCCGCCTCAACAAATCAATAGTACCAGAGGAACCATGTAGGAAATACCTCAATAACAACATCCTGCCTTGCACTTCCCACAATACAATAACAAAGGGTGTGAACCTATGATACAAAAGAAGAGAGTGGAATCCTTGAGAGAAGAAGTACCAACATAACATTCGATCATTGCTAAGGCCAAGAACTAGAACTCATTATGCCTATTTACAAAATCTAAAAATTAATTAAGTAAAGAAAGACTTCTGCTTGTAAAACTTATAAAATTACAATTAAAAAAAATTACAAACTACATTCCAATCGGGAAAAATATGATCCCACCAGCACAACTTCAAAATAAGCCTCTGATATAACTCCAGTATTCCAAATTTATGTTACCAGAGAAACCCTTAAGATAAGATAACATAACATAACTTTATTAATGTCCAACGAATGACCACAAAAGTATGTCAATGGGACTGTAGACCACAACAAGTATGGGTACAATGTGGGAGTGCAAGCACAGCTCCTAGAAATAGTCGAAAATAACATAATGAAAGAAACAAACAAAAGAAACCTACAGTATTACAGCCTCGGAGTGTAAATGACCATGACAAAAGTATGGTGTTCCAAAATATAAGTGAGTATGTCCGAGAGAGGTTTAACAATGAGACTGTCAAGGTCTCCTCGATCTGATGGCCGAGGGCAAGGGGGGCATACTGGGTATTGGCTCATTGTCGGAGTCCTCAGAAACAATAGAGGGGTCCGGCTGTATGATCCTATGGGGGATGTAGGAGCGGGACATACTCCTAGCATCTGCGGCTGAAGGAAAGAAACTCTATATAGATCTCTAGCAGCTCCTCTGAATCTGGTAGGTAGTCTAATGGACGGGAGGTGCCTTGCTCTGGATCTGTCTAGAGCAGATCTCTCTAACTCTTTGTGGGTGTATGGATTGGTGTACAGTTCGACACCTACAAACCGGTCTCAATGATAATGATCTGTCTCCCAAAGGGGGAGAATAAGGAGAGACATGAGGTCTTACCAATCTACTGTCTGGTGCACTCTGGGACTCTGCCTGCCGCTTGTTGCTCTAATCTGATGGATCAACATGAAAGTATGAGGTGATTGTCCTGGTCATCCCAAGGTGGGGTATGGCATGCAAGAACAGATATCTATGGTTGAAGAACTCCCTGATGAAGAGGGCTAGGCATCTCTCGTCTTGGTACAGAAAAAAAGTGGAGAGGGAGCCCCTCAAGTCCCTATAGAAGCAATGGTAGCATCCTCTGATCTCATAGTATATAGGGCATCTAAAGATGAGGTGCATCTCTGTCTCTGGCTCCTGTCAGTGGCACAACTGGCAAATCCTATCAGACCGTGGTCTATGGTGATCTGTCTCAATCCGGAGTCAATGAGAGCTGACCCAGAGCTATCCCAAAGGGATCCTGAGTGAGTGCATCCAATGCCTATGTGTATAAAGGGGGCGAACAATGATGCCATCCAGCAACTCCAAAAAGTGCTCTAGATGGAACGACATCTTCGAGCTCAAGCTCCTTTGAGGTGAGGTCTAATTGACCTGGATGTATAGTCTGTAAATGTCCTCTCTGATGGCTTGATTCAGTACATGTCTAGTCAGCAAGAGATGGTGTGGTGCAACAAGGGAGAAATTGAATGGGGGAAGGCGCTCTAGAGAGATAGTCATCAACTAGAGAAACTGAGACACCTCTAAGAACAAAACACGTGCACGACCCGAGGGGGAATCCGAAGCAAGAGCCTTCGAGGGGCAAAGAGCGAGGTAGGGGTACCGCTCTCTCCTGATGGTAGAGTCTCTGAAAGATCTGACTGTGAAGGAAAGATACCAAGCGAAAAATGACTTCGAGACGGAATGGGTGGACAGCGAACTCTCCCTGAATAATGTGTTGTGGAACCCTTCGCTTGCAATGGATGATACGCCTGAGACGTAAGGACTGGACTCTGTCCAACCTGGCCCAGTCTGTCTTTAACAAGCTCGGTCCCCAGATCTCGGAGCCATAGAGAACTGTGGGTCTGATAATCGCCTCCATGAGGTAGAGTTTGGACGAGATGTCCTGAAACCGACCCAGGAAGCACTATCTCTCGATGAGGGCCAGGGAACCATACCCTTTACTAGAGAAGTACCAACATAACAACTGATCATCGCTAAGGCCAAGAACTAGAACTCATGATGCCTAGTTACAAAATTTTAAAATTAATTAAAGTAAAGAAAGGCTTCTACTTGTAAAACTTATAAAATTAAAATTAATAAAAAAATAAAAAATTACAGACTACATTCCAATGAGGAAAAATATGATCACATCAACACAACTTCTAAATAAACCTATGATATAGCTCCAGTATTCCAAATTTATGTTAAGAGAAAAATTGGTCATCAAGAAGCAAGCTACTGTAGCCATGGATGAAGGAGGCTCACGTATGCAATGGAAATCACATAAAAAGGTTTATGAAGGCACTTCGATTGCACAATATAAATACCAATGTGGTCTAGGCAGAAGTAGGCCCCACTGTTTGAATATCTAATGTCCATTTTTAATAGAGACAGGAATGTTGAAAAATAGAAAAGCTAAAAAGCAAATGCATAACAGTAGAAACACCATACACATAAAAGAAAATCTATCAAAGCTATTTTAAGATAAAACAATCTATTTTAGGAAACACTGAAAATCATTTTCTTTAGCAAACAATTTGAACAATTTCACAATATTAAAATCTGTTATCTTGCAATACAAAGATGTCGATGTTGGAATCAGATTCTTCCTTCGATTGTGTGCCCGGTTTCGTGTATCTCTTCAAACCTCACCCCATCAGATTAATTACCTCATTTCTTCAGTTGATGTCAGCATGTGGTGGTGGTAAGCAACAGCCAGAACTTCCAATGGGTAGCAAAATAGACACCAGGTCAGTGAGACCACATACAGTGTCTCGCTCCATAGTTGGTCAGGTCTTTCCCAGAGAAGCTAGGTGTAATCATTTTCTACATAGAACAGATCAACAGCCCATCCTAAGCCATAACAACATCACAAGAGTTTTTTCGTGGCCCTTGACTACTAGGAGAAGCTCTGCCTGTGGTTCCTAGATGCCTCCTAGGATCATCCAACCAGGTCCTCTCAGCCCTGGGCACTACCTAGATGACATCATTAGATAGTGCATTAGATCCTTCTCAGTGCTTGATTCCACGGCATAAGACTTCTTCCTCCTCGCCCTCTACTTCTTCATCCTGTCTCACGAACTTCTAGTGGATCTCTTGCACTCTCTCCTCTTTCTTATTGACGTAATATCTACTTCATGTTTTCTTGTTTGTTCTTGTTGTATGTTGCTTTATGCTTTCAGGGTAGCTTAGGGGACCCCTATAGATTAACATCACTGATTGTATTTTCTAGTCTCGTTCATCTATCTTTTGGTCATTTGTTGGACACTAATAAATTATGTGATCTTATCTAATCTAATAAATCTAACAACGTATTAGAGCCATAATCAAGGCTAAGCTTGTGATGCCAAAAATTGAGTTTCAAATGGCTAATTTCAAGCCCAATAGCATTTTGGATTGTTGATTTAATAACCAAAAGTGTTACAAAGGACATATCTTGTGCCCAACAAGCTGATGTACAGGTCTGGCTCATGTGTTTGGTGTCAACATATATTATGCACACCTACGTACTTGCCTCGAGTTTCATCTTTTCATAGCTGTGTTTTTCCCTTGAGCTTGGCAAGCCCATATTGAATTGCAAATTATTAAATGGCATTTTTAACGTTCTTTTATAAACAAAAAAATTCTATAGCTAGAATTGGTCAAGGAATTGTTCTACTATCAGATGAACACAAGCTTGATGGCAAGATCATGTCATAGAAAGATAAAAAATTAAAAATATTCTAATAGTAAGAAAAGTATGTGTCATGTCCCCTCCCTTTTGACCTCGCTGGAGGGAGGACGCAGTGGCCTAGGGGGGTCCCCGTAGGCCATAGTCCCCAAAGGAAGGGGAGCCGTGGGGTTTAAACTTTAAAGAGACACTAGGAGGGCAGCAATGGATTTAAGGGTGTCCATGGGGCAAAGAAAAGGGTAAGTGACCCTAACTTAAGGAGCAAGACACCTAAAAGGAGGGGATCAAGCTAAGGACAAAAACTATATAACAAGGAGGGAGACACAACTGACAGAATCAAGAATCGTTGGAGCTTCTCTTCCTTACCTTTGGAGGCAGGGCGTCAGTTCTGTGGAGGGTTTGTAAAACCCTTGTGCTCTGTTGGGTTTCGGTGGTGCCTTGTGCTCACCCTAGCTCAGCTTTGGATAGACCTGTCCCTTATCTGTCTTCTATCTTCTGTAAGCTTCATTTCTTGGTTGTTCTGGGCCTAGAGAGGACTCATTGGGAGGATTTGAGGGCTTATTGCAGGTCCAGTCTGTTGCAGCTACAGCAAGAAAAGACCAAGCCCTAATCTGGGCATTTTGTAGGAGGCCGAGCTTATTACAGTGCCCTTGGGAGAGGGTCAAACCCTCATCTGTGGATCTGGACCTTTGACAGAGGGTTTGGGGTGGATTACAGCAAAATATTTGGAAGGCTGAGGAAGGACCGGGGGTTTGGGGTGGATTACAGCAAAATATTTGGCAGGCCGAGGAAGGACCAAGGGTTTGGGGTGGATTACAGCAAAATATTTGGCAGGCCGAGGACTGGAAAGGAGCTAAGGAGGCTCGCTGGACTGAAGGCAGGGTATTTGTGGCTGGACGGCACCATTTAAGGAGGGTTCCTGCAGCAAACAGCAGTTAAGAACGAGAAGGATCAGCAAATATCTTTCAGCAGACATACCTTCAGGTTATTTTTGGTTTTTTGGGGCAATCTTGTAGCTGCTACAGCAGCCTCTAGAGATTTATTAGTGCTGTCATGAATTATTCTTGAATATTAATAGCAACGGAATGTTGGATACTGTATTATGGGGATTGCTATAGTTACTGCTGGATATTAATATTATCGCTGTGCTACAGAACTGAAATTTAGTGGTTGAAAGCAATTGAACTCTATTGATATGCTGGTTATTTGTAAATGTTCACTGTTTATGGTGGAAAGACTGTGTGGAACTGTGGAAAATAAACTTGTTTGCAAGCAGGTTTAACTCCCTTTCCTAGAATAGTAGACCTAGGGATATTACAGTATGGAATATTATTGATAGAAAGGAACAGGGGCCCATAAAACCCAATTGAACAAGAAGCCTATGATGACAAAGATATGGAAGCTTTCACCATCATTACACGTGCAAAATGCAAAGACACCTTAAGAAGCTTGGGATGCGTTGAACTTTAAGTATTGTACAAGACTTCTAATGAAACCAAGATTCTTTACCAATTGCATAGTTTGAGGATGGAGAACAAACTCAAAAATATAAGGGATCAACTGATTGTTAAAGGAGAACAATAGCAATTCTGTTAAAGGAGAATAATAGCAATAGTAAAGAAATTAGAGAAGATAATCTTTTCACTACTTCACAAGATATCAAATATGCACGATATGTAAGTGCCACTGTCCACAAGGCAAATGTCATACAAAAAGGAGTGGTTTTCTACATTAAAGAATAATAAAAGTCAAGGAGAGAAATTGCATTCAAAAATGACAGGATAAATATGATTGAAGGTCAAGGAAATGTCCCTATGAAGATGCCCAATAGAAGAATCAAATAAGTGGATGATGTGTTGTATCATATGTAGCTTGAAGAAAAACCTGCTTTTAGTAAGCCAGATTACAACGCAACACTTTGATATTGAATGCGATGAAGAGAAGTGCCTCATCAAAAACAAAAAGAACCATTATAAAGTGGTTGCAAGACGTACTGAAGAAGATAAGATAAGATAAGATAATTTTATTAATGTCCGACTAATGACCACAAAAGTAGGTCAAAGGGACTGTTGAGTACAACGATGTCATTACAAAGCAAGAGTACCGAAAGTTCTCCTATAAAGGCAAGCTGCAGAAATTAAAATGAAAATATAATGAAATAAGGTCAAGTCGTAGAGAGTGAGATCTATGTTGTTGAGACATGAAGAACCCTCAACCCCAAGCCCAGAGACCTGCTCAGACAAGGAGATATACTGTAGGAGAAAATCTAGGAATGAAAGGAACCAAAGGTGATGAAATAGGTCAGTCGTGGAATGGACCCATCTCTCCTACCATCCGAGGTTGAGTGAAGAAAACTGAGTGTAGTAGGATGTCAAGAGGGGGAACTGGTGGGATGCCTAAATCGTCCACGGCACTGCTGACTAGAAAAGGTAGTACCCCGATGAGGCCTAGGGGATCTCATCTCTCTCCCATAAAGGGATCTGGCCTGGTCATGTTGTTCAAATCTCATGGGATGGAGGAAGGCCTCATGGGTCCACACTGGTCTAGAGTCCAAAGTCGTGTTGGTGTCAATTTGTCTCTTAGTGCCCCTACTAGAAGGTAACACTGTGAAGGAGGTGAACCATTGAATAAGGTCTGGTCTCGTGGGAGATTGAAGGGTATGGGCTGAAATATCCCTGATCTGGCTGATCAAGATATTTGCTACTGTTCTGCTGCTCTGGCGTGCAGATCTGATACACTGGGGGTTTCTGGATGCTTTTCAGCTGTGTGAATGAGATGTTCTTCGGTTATTGTGTTTGCATGTTGGTTATTATGGTTGCATGTCGGTTATTACATGTGCATGTTGCATAATGAAGGTTTAACAATCATATAAAGACGCATGCAAGAGTATAGAATGTCAACTGCTCAATGTCATGAATAATAATCGTTCATGCATGGAAATACAAATAGCCTACTGAAAATATAGAGTCTAGACGTCAGTCAGATCTCCTAGATCTGTACTGGAATACAATCAAATAACAAAAGAAATACTCGTGACCGTAAGAAGACAGCAGATCTG
>ML793108.1:438054-502847 GCA_009831015.1 Picea engelmannii
TTTTTTTTTCGAAAAATTGAATATTTTATGTATTTTTAGAAACCGGTTTTTTGATCCGGTTTTTTTCCGGTTCCGGTTTTTGGGGTCGACCGGTTCGATGACCGGTTCGGTTCTTGCAACATTGGTGTGCACACACTACCCATCTAGCTCAAGGCTAGGAAACACCTCCAACCACACAGGTTGGCCCTCCAACTTGAAAAGATGGAAAAACTCGTCAGCCCCAAAGGCTCGGCATCTGTTGACCTTGTGCGAGGTCATGCTGACTGGTGCCACAGTCAGTAACGTGCCCGTGAATGACTATCGGTTGTTGTTGTTCCCGGAGTCGCATTTGTGACTCGTCACTCCCTCTTACGAGGGAAGTCCTTCTGGACCACGCCAAGCTTGTCCCTGAAATACGCAAACTTTATCTTCAACAGTGGCTTGGTCAACACATATGTTATCTGCTTGTTTGTGCCAATATACTGGAGCTTCACAGCTCCCTTTTGCACCAAATCTCGGATATAATGGTACTTGATCTCGATGTGCTTGGACTTGTCATGAAACACAAGGTTCTTAGACAACTTTATACAACTTTGGTTGTCACAAAAAATACAAGTCACCTCCAACTCGAGATGAAACAGGCCTGTAAGCAAATTCTGAAGCCACACAACTTCGCTACTAGCTGAACATGTTGCTATATATTCTGCCTTGGCTGTACTGAGTGCCACACTAGTCTGCATCCTGTTGAGCCAAGAAATCATAGCTGACCCCAAACTGAAGCAACATCCTGATGTGACACTACATGCCTAATCTAAATCAGCATAGCGTTGCAGTCTTATCTTACGATCCAAAACATATCGGAGTCCAAAGTCTATCGTACCCTTCAGGTACCTTAACACGTGCTTTGCCGCAATCAAGTGAACATGTCTTGGTTCAACTATTTACTGACTCCAAGTGTTCACACCAAAGCATATATCTGGCCTAGTGTTCATCAAATACATCAACAAACCAATCATCTTCCTGTACATGGTGACATCCACTGTCTCTGAAGAAGTATCACTCGATAACTTCAGGTTCATCACCATCGATGTGGGCATGGATTTAAATCCATCATTTCGAATCTCTTCAGGATCTCTACCGCATATTTTCCTTGGCTAAGGAAAATCTTGTCTGATTTCTGCCACACCTCTAGACCCAAAAAATAATGCATCATACCCAAGTCTTTCATCTCAAACTCTGATGCAATCTTTCTCTTTGCACTCAGCAATGAGCTTCTCGTCCCTTTCAGAAATAGGTCATCCACATATAACAGCAATATCACTGGTCCATTATCCTCAACCTTGTAGTAAAGGTTGGGATCTGCTTTACTCTTGGTAAAACCCAAGCTCATCAGAAAGCTGTCAATTCTACCGTACCATGCCTTGGGTGCTTGTTTCAATCCATACAAGGCTTTCTTCAATCTGCACAAACGTATTTTCCTGTCATGTGTCTTGAATCCTTGTGGTTGCTCCACGTACACTTCCTCTTCTACTACATCGTTCAGAAAACATGTCTTCACGTCCATCTGGTATACCTTCCATTTCATTACTGCAGCTATAGCAAGTAAAGCTCTAATCGAAGTGTATCTTGCCACAGGAGCAAATGTCTCCTCATAATCTATTCCTTCTATCTGGGAGAGCCCACGAGCCACGAATCTTGCCTTGTACTTCTCGATACTACTATTTGTTGAATGTTTCATCTTGTAGATCCATTTGGAACTCACAATTGATTTCTCTTTCGGTCTCAAAACCACATCCCAAACATCATTCTTAATTCCAACTAGTGTACCTTCCATTCCATTACTGCAGCTATAGCAAGTAAAGCTCTAATCGAAGTGTATCTTGCCACAGAAGAAAATGTATCCTCGTAATCTATTCCTTCTATTTGGGACAACCCACGAGCCACGAATCTTTCCTTGTACTTCTCGATACTGCTATCTGTTGAATGTTTCATCTTGTAGATCCATTTGGAACTCACAACTGATTTCTCTGTCGGTCTCAAAACCACATTCCAAACATCATTCTTAATGATGGATTGGTATTCCTCAATCATGGCATCCTTCCATACTTTCTTCTCTGCAACCTCTTCATAACAGATAGGCTCAGCATCAATGATATCACATAACAATGCCACGTAACTGGAATATGGTCGAGGTTTCTTTCTTTCCTAGAGAGATCCATCTGGAGCACCATACTTCTCGACATCCTGAATAATCTCACGAGCCCAAGCTAATCTTCTTTTCTTTGTAATCATTTCTGCAGGTCTTTGGGATTCTGTCATGTCATGATTCTCTGGAACATGCTCTTCTAGTACAATGCTATTCCCTACAACTGTCATCGTTCGGTTCTTTCTTTCTGCTACACCATTCTGCTAAGTACTGTAGGGAGCCTTCGGCCTGCTCGCACGGCCCGACTTATGCCATTCGTATTTAAATGTTAGCATTGTTTGTTCATTTCATTTCATAAAGAAATTGATTTATACGCTTTTGTGAGCTCCCTCTTAATCCCAACTTTTCTGCAGAATGCTTTGAAGTAATCTGATGTGAACTCTCCTCCATTATCTGACCTCAAAGTCTTTCTCTTCTTTTCAGAAATATTTTCTACAAGGGCTTTGAATTCCTTGAACTTGTTGAATACTTCGCTTTTTTTTTTCAAGAAATAGATCCAATTTTTATGTGAGAAATCATCAATAAATGAAACATAATGTACATACATGCTAAGTGAAGTGGTTGTCATTGGTCCACACATGTCTGAGTGCACGATGTCCAAAACTCCTTTGGCTTTGCTATCACTACTTGGAAACGAACTCTTCCTGATTGTCAGTCTGCTCCATGTCTCAAACTGGAGGCTATCTAATATGTTACCTTCTGCAACTGTCATTGTAGCTCCCTCTCAGAGCTGTCACTGGTGACCTACTTCCGTGGTAACCTTCCTGGAACACGTACATCTTCATGGTAACTTCCATGGAATTTATAAGATAACCTGCACGAGACAAGAACAACAAGAGCAAAAGTATTTCCAATATAATAGCATTTTCATAAGAACATATCTATGGTAACAAGAATGAAGGACAATTTCATGGTAATCATCATAGCTTTACCAAGGTGACCTGCCTGGAAGCAAAACAAGAATTATCACCTAGAGGAAATGTTAGTTCATCTTGCAAACAAGTACAATAAGCATTTATATCAATAGTACTCACATACTACCAAGTATTTATTGTACTTAGCAGTAATTGAATCTTTCAAAGACTGTTGACACAATTATAGTGTTTACTTGTAATGTAGCAATTATCAAACTTTATATGTGCAAGTTGTAAACTTATCAATTTAATCGATCAAACCTGGAACCTGGAGTCTTATCTCCAAGAATGTGTTGTTGCTTTTCTTCGGAGTCTCCTTCACTCAAGATGACAAGTATTCTCTCCAACTTGTCCCTGTACTAAGACAATATGCTTTCTTGACAGAAATCAGAGTTAGGGAATATAATGCAAATAAAATCTAAAATCTCAACCTTAATGGATCTAATACTTTGACTAAAGTCAACTCATAACTTTAACTTTGACCAGAGGTTAGTATAATAATCATAGCTTCAATAGATCAAAATACAACTAGATGTTCATAAGATCACAATAATGCCATAACAGCTAGAGGCATATCAAAACAATCAAACCTGGAGTGCGTTGTTCCTCTGAATGTGTTGGATCTGAGATCCCTCTCGATCTACAATTGTTGCTTGGACAAAAGATCCCTTCTCTTGCAAACATCCTCAAGATAGTGATACAATTTAAACATATACAACTACATACCTCCGACGGCAGCGGCAAACAGCGGCACCATCCGGCAACAACGTCAAGCAACTACGAACCCTAAAACTTCAAAGTGCTCCAACTTGCAATCTAAAGGTAGTTGGAGATGCGTTGGGGTAGGGCGCACCTATTTGTGAAGGAATTATGCCAAACGTCCTAGAAAAGGTGTTCAACGAGCATGACAAAAGAAATGGTATTGTGGCAAGGTACTGCAGCAAACTGCAATGGTGAGGTAAACCTCACAATCTTCCTTCCAGTGATTAGACGTCTTAAGGAAACCAGCCCTGATACCATGTTG
The DNA here is from genome assembly GCA_009831015.1 of Picea engelmannii. NCBI lineage: Eukaryota > Viridiplantae > Streptophyta > Pinopsida > Pinales > Pinaceae > Picea > Picea engelmannii. The sequence continues at coordinate 442,178 of ML793108.1, forward strand.
AATTTTTCCTAAAACTAGTTAGGGTTAGATTTACCATAACAATTTAATTACTTTTGCGTGCTCATTTTTCCATAGACGATGCTACATCATCGTCACCCAAACATAGGCACCTACATGTGCCAACCCCGAGCACAGCACACATAGATCTATCTTGGGAAACCCTCTTGAAGAAGAAAACCCAGAAAAATTCTTCAGTATAGATTCATCAACCAAGTACAGTGTCAGTACAATGCTCTCTCAGAGAGAAATATCCCAGATAACCCTTCTACTCAAAGGGAAACCCTCCTACTAGATTTGCACCATGTCACCAGAAGATACACCAAGTATTATACCAAGACATACACCAAGAGTACACCAAGGCACAATCTAAACCCTAGCGCATTACCCTAGCAAGGTAGCGCAAGAGAGAGAGACCAACCAAGACCAAGAGATGTGCCTTATCCTTTCTCCTATAGCTGCAGCTGCAACTGCAGCTCTCCACCAAACTTGCGCTATAGTTGAGTGAGTTGTGATCACCAAATGAGTAAGGTGTCACCTTATTTATACTTATTCTGCCAATGAACTTTTCACACAGGGTCGACCTGTCTTTTCTGGCAAATAAAATTTACTTTGACTTTTTCTGGCAGGGTCGACTTCTCATATTGCAAGTACATAATATAATAATAATTATTTTCCTCAACCGACATTACAAATACACTTTAGCATTATTCTTTTAGGGTTTTAACTTGATCAAATACAATAAGAATATCTTTCGCAGCTACATAATACTTCAACACGTCGAACATTCGGTGAAGCCCCACCGACTCTGGATCAATCTCATGGATGTAGAACATGTCATCTGGCCGATCGTGGAGAGGAATCTAGAGGGCTCTAGTGTGAGAGTTGAAGTCACCTAGGAGAACCACCTCTCCAACCACTATGTACTAGGTGATGCTGGCATATAAGTCTATAAAGGGGTCCCTGTCAGGCCCATTGTGAATGGCATATGATGAGGACGCTAGAGAGAAATAACAGACGGCATTGTAAATGTCCCTTGGGAGGGGGGAAACACCATGAACTCGAACCCACATAAACCTAGCAAACTCATCTGAGGCGACCAAGGAAATCCTGCTCCAGAGTGAATCTCTAACAAAGCAAGCAACTCCACTTGAACCTCTAAGGCCAGCCGAACTCCTCGTCTCGTATCTACATGCTGAGAACAAATGGTATCCTGTAATGTCCGAGAGAGGATGATAAAGAAATCCCAATCCACTATACTATTGACATGAAGAATCTGTGACTGATGAAGCTAGACAGAAATCCTCCAAAGTTTACTACTGCATCGTTGACTATCAAAAGGCCTTCAAGATAGTACACAAACACTTACTCATGGAGCAGCTTCGTACCATGGGGATAACTAATCTCCTCATATCAGCAGTCATGTGGATTGACAAGACTGTTGTGGGCAGATTTCACACATCTCTTGGAATCCCCAAGAGTATCAGGAGTAACATTGGGGTCGAACAGGGATGTTCTATTTCCCCCACTCTCTTCAGGGTCTACATTGATGAACAAGAGTAGATTGTCAATGAATCCACTCAAGGGGAGGACGACGGTCTACTTCACTGGGTCCTTAACTCACTCCTATTTGCAGATGATGTGGTTTTTTGGCCTCCACTCCAAAGGGTTAACAAATGCAATTGGATGCAGTGGGTCAGTTATGTGATCTTTGGCTATTGAAATTTAATCTTGAGAAAACCAAGATCACGGTTTCCAATACAACCAAGAAGGCCCTTTCTAGATATCATTTTTCCTTTCAGGGGAAACCTGTGCTGATTACCACCTCTTATACTTACCTAGGAGTTCTCCTCGTGAGTCCCAGCTTCAGCATGAAACCTACATCCTAGCCATGAGTTTGTAGAGGGTTTCCAGGCCCAACAAACAATGTTCTCAATTCACTTCTAGGACATTCCATCGAAGATCATCACCAAGCCCAGTGTCATACATCAATCTAAGACCTGGGCCCTGTTATCAGTAGATTTGAACAAGAAATTTCCAAGCTCTTACATAATGGAGGTTTGAGGATTAATAAAGGTCTAATGGATCAGCATGTTAACACATTGTGGACCAGTGCTTAGGAGTATTCTTACCTGCTGAGTATCAAGACCTTTGAGCCTTTTCTTTGATAATTGATGCACGTTTGTGAGTGTACCATGCTTTTAAGTGGCCAGCCTGAGTGTGTTTTGGGTATAAGTGGGCTGAATTATAGTGCTAATGTGGAGCTGACTTGTTCATGTTTGACTTATTTGGCATTTAGTATTTATAACAGCTTTGATGTAACTCTAGATATTTAAGTCACTTGGTCCTTTTAGGCACCTTCTAAGAGCTAGAAGATACTTCAGTTTGCACCCACGAATAGAAGAAGGGCCAGCACTCCTCCAATCAGTAGTGTGTGATTGCTTGTTTTGTGTGCAAACAGTGAAATACTGAAGATGATGTTTTGTGGCCTTATGTGCTCCCGTTTGTGTTCATAAGAGTATTGTTTGTGGGCTAGAATAACATCATGGAAGGTGCTCCCTTGGATGCTATTCCGGCATCTGTTCCATGCTAAACGGTAAAGCACTGACCTCTATCTGATTTTTGTCCTATCTTTATCTTAATTTCGAGCACTGCTATTTTCAGTAACTAGGGTCCTGTTTGTGAACACTTTTAAATGTTTTTTCTTGAGAATAATGTTATCATCTCATGCTAGAATTCAACCACAGACGAGTTGCTTCATCTTCAAAATGGAAGATTTTATGTCCAAAATGCCTAACCACCCTACACCTGGGTACCTTGGTGTTTCTTGAAGCATGCTGTTCAGTTATAGATGCACATATGTTATATATGGGTTAAATGTGTAGTTATCAACAGATAGCATGACACATGCTTACATGACTGACCATGGCATCTATCAAGCAAGCTTTGATCCAATGACTAGAAGGATGCATATAGCAACAAGGACATCCCAAAAACAATTTAAGACAAAATTTAGCATTGCAAGTCAATCTTTGTTCACTGAAATTTTTGCAGTAGAAACTGTGATCCGCTATTATCTGCAATTTGAAGCTCTAATATGATTGAAATGATCTCTCTAGCAGCTTTAGAAGTTTGATGTAAATAATTAAGGGAAGTCCGGTGTACAGCTATAGACGTTCTGCTCAATACAACTTCCGAATCTCAGACACAACTCAAACCATGATTAATAGTCAATCCACTCTCAGGCAATAGCCCCAATGAGCAAATCAACAGCTCAAACTCTAATAGAGACTGGATCCTTACAGAATTTACAGCTGCCTTTGAGGGGGCCTCAGCACCATTAATACATGAACTGTAATTCAAAATTGTACCTTCATTTTCATAATATAAATAAAAAATTAAAAAACCCAGTTACATTAATATCCTCTGATATGGAATCCTTACTTTGCATTAGGCCCAAGTATGCCAGACAGAAGGGCAAGATAGAAAGAATGAATTTTATGAACTGATGCATCCTTACACTAATGTTCTCTCGAAACATTGTGAAAATGTATGAACAAATGAAATCATTAAAGATCATTTACCAGAAAAGAACTAAGCTGAAGAGCCATGTCCCTCAACTCGGATTTGATCTCTATATTATGCTTCCCAATGATTATTCGGGGACAGTTCACAGCCGATCTTGAATTTGAATTTGGAAGCTTGAAAAATGCTAATAAATTCAACAACCAACCATGATGTTCTCTCAGATTCTGCAACTGCAAAATACATATAATGATAATGAGGGTTATAAAGTTAAGTTTAAACTAATAAAATAAGATCAAGCATGAAAGAATTTGATGAAATTGCCACAATAGTCCCATTCTCACTCCAGGATATCTATGCATACTATTTGTTTGCACTGGTACTACAGAACCAAATAATACAACCAGATACTCGTGTCCTGTGATTACAACAAAACAATTAAAATCTGTTGGATTTTGAAACCAAGCTCAAAATACAAGAAAATTCTTTCCAGGATGATAAGTTTATAAGATTCAAACAAATAACAAGACTGTAGTCGAATGAACAAATTGAACTTGGTCTACCATTATATTGATGTTTTCACCAACCATTGGCACTATACTTTTTCCCAATGGACTTATTTCACCAACACACAGAAGACTACTGATGCCCCAATGAATTCAGATAAGTGTACCGTACCCCATTTGGGAAAACGGGAACCAAATAAAATTTTAAGTCCAAGTTATGGCAGTCCCATATTTTAAAAAAATATAAGACAAGGGTGTACAACATTCAAACTTCAAACATAACTGTTGCCAGCACGTAGTAGGTATCAATATGGATATTTAACAAGATAAACAAAAAATAGGGCTAACATAAAGCCTAAATCTTGTGTGCATGCATGTAAAACTCAAAACATCTTCCGTCCGTTAATTTCTCAAAGTAAATGCACAGTGTACAAGATAAGATAAAATAATTATATTAATGTCCAACAAACGACCACAAAAGTAGATCAATGGGACTAAAAGATACATCTAGTGTGAATAGTAAATACAATGTGGGAGTGCAAAAGCAACTCCTATATAATGCTGAAAACAAGAGAAAGAATGCAAAATGAACAAAAGTAGGTCAATGAGACTAAAAGATACATCTAGTGTGAATACAACGTGGGAGTGCGAAAGCAACTCCTATATAATGCTGAAAGAATGCAAAATGAGTGAAGCATAAATATGAATCTAGCTAAGTGAATTGCTAAGTCTAACCAAAAGATATGACGGTGGTATAAGTGCAGTGATACAATGGGAGAGCTCGAAACTAGAAATCTGGAAATCTCAATGTTGAGCAAGAGAGAGAGAGAGATGGAGATAACGTCAAAGCCCCCTGATCCTAATGACCAAGGGCGAGGGTGGAAGGCATCTGGGTATCAGCTCGCTATCGAAGTAGTCAAGCACCATGAGGGGATCCAGTTGTACAATCCTGGGTGAAGCGTCAAATCAAGGAAGCCCTGCTCTCCTACCATCCAAAGTCAAAGGAAAGATACTTCGGATAGAACCCTAGCTGCTCGGTTGAGTCTCAAGGGTAGTCCAACGCGCAAGAGGTGCCCTACTTAAGACATGTCTGGAGTTGCAAGGTTTACGTTACCCATCCAGGTCGTGCAAACCGACATGTCTCGCTGTTATCAATTATCCTTAACTTAAGTTTAATATATTTAATATATTCTATATGTTTTAATTTTTAAATAAAATTTAACACCTATGTTCCCTCCACTATACCTTCCTCTCTCACATTCACACAAGCGTATTTACCCATTTTGTATATAAACTTAATTTCCACTTTCCTCCCATGCATGTGGGACTATAGTCCTTTTATTTTTTTTTAATATTATACAAAATGCACTTATAATTCGTCAATTTACACTTAGACTGTTTCAGGACCCTGACTTCGGGAGGTCATATCTCGAGACCCGGGGCACAAAATCAGGCCCATGATACCTCGTTGGAAGCTGAGATCGAGGAGAATGATCTGGGAATGTTTATTTCAACAGATCTGCAATAAAAATGCTCCAAAAATTTAGCAAAAAATAGGCTACGAAATTGAAACAATTTGAGTTTCCCCTGTGAATTTTTAACAAATGTTTGACTGTCAAAACGTTTTTCTATTGGGATTTCATTCCAGATTATCCATTTTTCAACAATGCAACAGCTGGAAAATGTTTTCTTTTCATAGTTTGGATCTATATTCATTTTTTATTTTCCTTGAATGGGCAATTTTAATAATTTCTATAATTGGGTTTTTGCTTTGATTTTTAATATATTTTTTTAATAACATTTTTGCAGAGATTTGAGAGGATAATTGTCAACTGAAGATTGGAGATGGATTAAAAAAAATTACAGAGGAGGAGGACAACAAATCAATCAAAGGTGTGTCAAGAGATCCAAATCCTCTTCAACTATAATCCTATTTGGATAATTTGTTCCAGATTTCAAGGTAGATTTCAAGGCATCAGTTGAGCAATTATTTCCAGGAATAGAGGCAGTCATTCAGCATTGGGGGGAAATAAAATTAGCAGCTGAAGACTGAGCTTGGGGTTGGCAGCTTAGGAATACTTTTGGCAGCAAGGCTGCATTCTTTGTAAAAGCCTGTATGGCTGTTGTAAATATTCTCAGACAGCAAGCATTAATTCATCGGATTCATTGCTCATTTTACTTAGAGCCTTGTCCTTCTTTCCTTTTTCTGTTTCAAGCTTCTTATTATGCCATTACTCTTCATTTTTCTTTTTTTGTAAGATTGTTGTTAGGGTTAAAGGTGTAACAACTCAGTACAACATCCACTGTTGCAGATATAAAGGAGGCTTTAAGATCTCAAATTTCTATATATATGCTGTGAGCTTTGACTGGACCTGAGTTTTATTGTTAAATCTTATGAATGAGAGAGGAGTTGTTTCTTTCTTTTCATATAAAAATAATCTTAACCCTGATATTTTGTTTTGCATGCTCTCACTTTTGATTTGTTGGATTTATCATTGATAATGCCCAACAAATCAATTATTCTTCATTTCAAGTTTGTAGAGATTGCTTTTTGCCCTCTACAAAGTATGAGATTTCAGTGTTTTTCTTCCCTTCTTCTATCTTTCATGAACTAGCTTTTGTGCTCTGACAGATGAGACTCCGTGTCCAATAGATTTAGGCTACTGATCTGAGAGGTTTACAACCATTTATTCGGTCTGTTGTCAAATTTCCTATGCCCTGTTTAACCTTCGTTTTATTATCTTAAATCTGGCCACTGTGTTTTTATGTTCAAGTGTTGCTTGGTGAGATTGAGTAACCCATATTTTACAATTATAAGAGGGAGCCCCCTTTGGTTGGAAGGGCCAGCTTGCCAGTTAGAAGTTGATTGAAAATGTGCTAGATATTTATCTTTTACAGCCAAAAGAAATCTCTAGTAACAACACATTGAATACAAGTAAGAGGGTGGGTGCGAGTGGTCACATCCTTCTGATTGAGTGTTTCCAAAGCCAATCATTGAATGCATGTAAGAGGGTGGGTGTGAGTGGTCACGTCCCAAAGTTATTGGGCACATGGGGGTTGAATACAATCAGCTTGGGGAAGAGTGTGAGTCAAGAAAGGCAAGCCACGAGAGAGGAATTGGTATGGGTTGGGACAGCAGTCAGAGAGGGGAAGAAAGAGAGCTTGGAGTTGGTGCGGCCATGGAGGGTGAATTCTAGAGATAACTGAAGCGAATTGGAGTTGGAGAGCTAAAGAGCCCCGTGGTCAAGCCGGAAGAGTGAACTCATGTGTGAATTGCACTAAAAAAGCAAGTGTTCACTGTTGGTTTGTTAATAGTTTTCCTAGCAGCAAGTTCCCTTGAGTTCCTAGCTGAGAGATTCCTAGTTACCTTTGCCAAAGAGACCTTGATAAACGAATGGCACATTCATTGGGCTATCCCTGATAAACGGATGGTACATCCCTTGGGTTACCCTGATAAACGAATGATACATCCCTTAGGTGATTCCTAATAAACGAATGGTGCATTCCTTGGGTTGGGAAGGTCAAAAGGAAGAGAATTGGTAGAAAGATCGGGATAGTTGTAGGAGAATATCAGTTGGGTTATGAGCTCTATGAGTTGTGAGTGGACTGTGAGAGACCACCCTCTCTTGTGGATTACTAGCCTCAACTCGGGGGGGGTTGGCCGTTGAAATTTGGAACAATCAGTCTATGGTTGGGTGGAACGTCCGTCCCAAGCAGTTGGTTGCACGATTCTTGTTTTAAGATAAGTGTTTTATCTTGTAGTGAGTTATTTACATGTGTTATTACTGTGCATGAATTCTGCATTAATAAGAATGACTTATATGTTGTTTGTAATGAACAGTTTAGTTGTATTTCATGTTGATTATTAGCATGCTTTAGATGCATCTGTTTAATGGTTATAGACTGTAACTAAATCTGCTATAAATTTGTAGTTGTAAGCTACAGGAAATCGGCTAACAGTAAAGGAATTGATTTAATTAGCAGAAGTTTTGTTTTTATGTGTATTCCACACATAATGTTGCTTAGTTGGAGGCTAGGTACGTTACAAATATGTTATCAGAGTTGATAATGAGAGAGTTTTGTGTGACGTGGCCCAACCTGGGTGGTTGGGTACGTTACAAAGTGGTATCAGAGCCCAGTTTTCAACGTTGAGCCTGGATGGGCCGAGTTAGCAGAACGTTGAAGCAAAAAATTGCAGAAGGGTAATGTGAAGAATTGGGCCTCTTTGGAAAAATTTGAACATAAGCAAATTGAAAAAAATTGGGTATTTTTTCGTACGATGATGTCGGCATGACATGGAGGCCACGTGTCAACTGACGTGGTAGAAGAAAGACGTGTGTTGCCATGGTAGAAGGTATATGTTGGACAGGATGACAGTTGGCAGGTGACGTGGAGCCATGTTGTAGGCCAGAAGTCAGTCCCACAAAACTGCGGTAAGATCTTGGAATTGTCTAAGTGTTGAGACTGCGAGTCTGCGAAGAAGTGGAAAAATGGTTAAGTATTGAGACTTTTCGGACGGACTTATGAAAGAAAGGTTACAAGATTATGAGTTTGTGAGTCCACGAATCCACAAAGAAGTGGAAAAATGGTTAAGTGTTGAGACTTTTTGAACAGATTTATGAAAGAAAGGTTACAAGATTATGAGTCCGCGAAGAAGTGGAAAAATGGTTAAGTGTTGAGACTTTTCGGACGGACTTATAAAAGAAAGGTTACAAGATTATGAGTCCGCGAGTTCGCAAATAAGTGGAAAAATGGTTAAGTGTTGAGACTTCTCGGACAGACTTATGAAAAGAAGAATAGATTATAAGTCTGTGAGTCCACAAAGAAGTGGGAAAATGGTTAAGTGTTAAGACTTCTCGGACGGATTTATGAAAAGAAGGATACAAGATTATGAGTCTATGAGTCCGTGAAGGAAGAAGAAGCTAAGTGTTGATAGCGGATTCATGGAAGGTATGAAGAAGAGATATGACTTAGATCCACGATGAATCCATTAAGACAGATCAACAGCGAAGATCTAATCAAGAAATGATCGAACGATGGTTGAGCGTTGCTACTATGTTGCACGTGCCAATGAATATTCCTTCACTGTTTTGCCACCATAACTTTCAGCTCGAAGCTCGGATTGGGGCAAATGAATAGTCATTGGAAAGATCTTGAGAAGCAGAAGAGATATGTCGACCCAAAATTTTTGGATCTGGGCACTATATTTTCTTCAAAAGTGATAAAAGTGAATTTGGTAGCAGCAAAGAGTGGAAATTGCAACTTGTAATTGTTGTAACTATTCGCTCAAAACTCAGTTTGAGGCATGAGACAACCGTTGGAAAGTTGTTTCAAAATTGAATGCATTTAAGGAATCCTACTTGAGAGTAGTGCATTAATACTCTTCATAATTTAAAACGAAGAATTACATGTAATCTAATTGATAAATATTTTGCAATACGCTTAATTCTAACAAGCAATTATTGTATGCACATGCTTGCAAAATTAGAGACACAGAAACTACATGAGAAGTAAAGACATGGAGGATGCTCAAGGGTTTTACAGCCATGAAGAAGAAATTGGAGCTCTGCATGCCAGCATGGGTAATGTTGAGACCGAGTCTAATGGGAGAAGAGACAAACGGTGAACTATAACTATGAGAAGCCTGCAAAAAGAAGTGTAGAGATATAGGGTCGATAATGAGAGGATCACGAAGGCTCAGGAAGAGATACTTCAAAGCCTAAATATGCTACAGAAGCAAGTTAACAAGGACTCTGGCACCAAGCAAGCAGCTAGTGCTAGACAAGTATCAGCATCAAGATCCCATAGCAAAAGAGATGATCATGGGAGTGATTGGCAGTCAAGAAGCATGAGTAGACGCCATCATTCTCCAAGACATTCCACCAGAAGAACTCATGCAAGTTCAGGTCCAGGGAGCAACCCAAATGTGTCTCATGTTCGGAGGCAAAGAAGAAGACCTGAGGCAGACATCTTGGAGGGGGAACTCAGGAAGATTAAGCCACCAACTTTCAATGGTGAGCACAGGAAAGGAGAAGAGACAGAGGCCTCGTTGTTGGAAATGAGGAAATATTTCCAGCTACACGATTACCCATCCCGAGTAGAAGCTAGAATTGCCACCTACCACTTACAAGGGAAGGCAGCCATGTGGTGGGATCAACTTAAGCAAGCCAAGAACCTTGATGAAAAAAGAACCTCATGGAGGCAATTCAAGGGATATTTCCAAGAGAAATATTTGTTCGAGCATTACTATGAAAAAAAGATGAAAGATTTCTTTGAACTCAAGTTGGGAACCATGACAATGGAGGAATATGAGAAGCGGTTCTTTGAATTGTTGAAGTATGTTGACTTCATCAAGGATGAGAAAGTCAAAATCCTAAGGTTTCTAAGTGGGTTACCCTCTTTCTGTAGTGATAAGATTCAATATGACAACCCCAAAACCCTAGAGGAAACCATAAGGAGAACAAGGCATCTGTATGAACAAAGCAAAGGAAGAACAGTTTTTCCAAAAAGCTTGGAATGACAAGATGAAGGATAAGAAGGATCAAAGGCAGAAGGGTTTTAAGCCACCCTTTTTCAGGAATAATTTCCAAGCGAATCAACAAAGTCAAGTCGCACAAAATGAACACAAGACTGCAGATTCATTTGGGAAAAGGCCAAGGCAGCAATCGATGCAATGTTGGGGATGCGGGGGAAATCCTCTACATAAGAATTGCCCTCACAAAGGAGAAAGAATGGGGACAGTCCACAACATTCAGAAGGCTGAAACAGTGGAAGACATGGGAGGAAGCATGCCAAGGATTTATGCAGCCTTGAATAACAAGCAGGCAGAGTATCAATCTCCCATGATTGAAGTAGAAGGTAAGATCAATAATGAGCCCATAGCAATTTTAATTGATTCGAGAGCTAGCCATAGTTACATAAATGCTAACATCGTTGAAAGATTTCACTTGCAAAGAAGTAAGCATAAGAAATCTTGGTTAGTTCAGTTAACCACAAAGGCTAAGAGGAAAATCAATGAGTTGGTTAAAGATTGTCCAATAAACATGAATGGACTCAATACAAAGGTGGATGTAAACATCATACCATTGGGTTCATATGATTGTCTAATTGGTATGGATTGGTTGGAGAAACATCATGCTATCCTAGACTATTACAACAAGACAATCACATGTCTTGATGAGGAAGGGTAACAAGGCAAGATTCAAGGCATTCCAAGAGTTGTAGCTATTAGATAGATTCCAACTATGCAGTTGAAGAAGAGCTTCAGGAAAGGATGTCAGATGTTTGCATCCCATATGGAAGAGGCGACCAAAGACAGAGTGGCGAGCATTGAAGACAATTCAATTTTGGGGGATTTTGAAGATGTTTTTAGAGAAATTCTAGGACTACCACCAAAAAGAGACAATTGATTTGGTGCCAAGAGCTACCCCAATGTCTAAGACACCTTACAGAACGAGTACACCAGAACTAAAAGAGTTGGAGATGCAGCTTGAAGAACTATTGAAGAAGGGGTACATACGCCCAAGTGTGTCACCTTGGGGAGCCCCGGTTCTTTTTGTGAAAAATAAGGATGGAACCTTGAGGCTGTGTATTGATTTTAGGCAGCGTGATAAGGTTACCATAAAGAAGAATAAGTATCATTTGCCAAGAATTGATGATTTGTTTGACCAGCTGAAAGGTGCAAGAACCTTTTCGAAGATTGACTTAAGATTTGGCTATCATCAAGTAAGGATAAAGGAAGAAGACATCAGCAAGACAGCATTCAAAACAAGATATGGGCATTATAAATCCACGGTAGTGCCATTTGGGCTATCAAATGCCCCAGCAGTTTTTATGTGCCTGATTAATGGAGTTTTCAGGGAGTACCTGGACAAGTTTGTAATTGTGTTCTTAAATGATATCCTCGTCTATTCTAAATCAGAAGAAGAACATGAGCAACATTTAAAAATAGTGTTGCAAGTTTTAAGGGAACATAAATTGTATGCTAAGCTAAGTAAATGCATCTTTTACCAAAAGAAAATTCACTACTTGGGGCATATAATTTCAGCAACGGGGATAGAAGTTGATCCTGAGAAGATAGATGCCATTAGATCAGCGCCAAAGAATGTGACAGAGGTTAGATCATTCATGGGTCTTGTCGGTTATTACAAAAGATTTATAAAAGGGTTCTCTCAAGAATTGCAAGTCCAATCACTTCTTTGCAAAAGAAGGGAGTGAAATTTGAATGGACTTCCAAGTGTGAAGAGAGTTTTCGACGGCTAAAGGAAATATTGACAAGTGCACCAATACTGAAGATTGCGGATCCAAATGAAGATTTTGTTGTGTGCACCAATGCATGCAAGGAAGGACTCGGTGGAGTCCTTAGTCAAAGGGATAATGTGGTATGCTATGAATCCAGAAAATTAAAATAGCATGAAAGAAATTATGCTACACGACTTGGAGTTAGCAGCAATTGTACATGCATTAAAAATGTGGAGGCATTACCTTAAGGGTAAGAAATTCGAGCTAAGAACAGACCACTGTGGCCTGAAACATTTGTTTGAACAACCAACACTAAATGCCAGACCAACTAGATGGCAAAAATTTCTGAGTGAATATGACTTCGAAATTAAGCATATAAAGGACAAGGAAAATCAAGTGATTGATGCACTCAGCGGGAGAGCTCATGAAGTGCATGTGGCAACCATCAACATGTACAGGACAGATTTGAAAGATCAAATTATTGGAGCAGCAAATTCAGATCAGCAATATGTGAAAATAAGAGAAACATTACAGCAAGGTAAATTAAGTTAAATTCCTATGAGCTGAAAGAGGATGGAATCCTCATGTACAAGGGAAAAGTATATGTGTCGAATTCCAATGAGTTGAAAAATGCAATTCTAAAAGAAATGCACAATGTGTCATATGTCGGACACCCAAAATATCAAAAGACAATTGTAGCAGTAAGAAGCCATTACATAGCCCGGAATCTAGAATGAAGAAAGAAGTCTAGAATGAAGAAAGAAGTGGCTAATTACATAGCCCGATGTCTAGAATGCCAAAGAGTAAAGACAAAACATAGACACCCAGTAGGTTTGCTAGAGCCCTTTCCCATTACAGAATGGAAGTGGGAAGTAGTCACAGTTGATTTTATTACTAAGCTACCCAGACCAGTGAAACAGCATGATTCCATCATGGTGGTGGTGGATAAATTGACTAAAGCAGCACATTTTATTCCAGTAAAGACTACACACAAGGAAGCAAATATTGCAGAAATTTATATGAAGGAAGTTGCTAGGTTACATGGACTACTTAAGACAATAGTTTTGGATAGAGATCCGAAGTTTACTTCAAATTTTTGGAAAGGTTTGTTCAAAGGCTTTGGAACAAATTTGAATCTCAGTACAGCGTATCATCCAAAGTCAAATAGGCAAACAGAAAGAATTAACAGGATAATTGAGGACATGCTTAGAATGCATGTGATGGATCAGCCATCAAAGTGGGAAGATTATATTCATTTAGTTGGATTTGCCTACAATAATGGGTATCGGGTCTCATTGAAAATGAGTCAATTTGAAGCCTTGTATGGCGGGAAATGTAACACTCCAGTGAGTTGGGATAATCCAGCAGACAGAGCAGTTGTTGGGCCAGATTTGTTGAAAGAACTGGAAGAACAAATGGAAAAGATAAACCAAAATTTAAAGGCTACCCAAAATAGGCAGAAAAGTTATGCAGATAAAAACAGAGTTTTCAGAGATTTTAAAGTTGAAAAACATGTGTTCTTAAAAGTAAAGGCAAAGAGAAGTTCGATAAGATTAGGAAGTTTCCTGAAGTTGGCAGTGAAATATTGTGGACCTTTTGAAATATTAGAAAAGATAGGGCCAGTTGCATACATGCTAGCATTGCATGCATCCATAAGAGTGCATAATGTATTTCATGTATCCTTAATAAAGAAGTAGATACTTGATCCTAACCACATAATTGATTGGAATGTGATCCGGGTGGAGCACGAAGGGGATTTCCGGGTGGAACCAGTACACATCCTGGACCGGAAAGTCAAGGTGCTCAAGAACAAAGCCATAGGGTTGGTAAAGGTTCAATGAACCTGCTACGGTCTTGAAGATGCTACATGGGAGCATGAAGAAAACATGAGGGAAGAGTACTCGCAAATTTTTGACAATTTTGGAGAAAACAGAATGCAAGACTCCATTTTGAGCAACTAGAGTTCTGGAACCACATCTCAGAATCCTAGCCAACTGTGTTGGGGACTCTGATAAATGAATGGCTCATTCCTTAGGTTAGTCGTGATAAACGGATGGTACATCACTTGGGTCAACCCTGATAAACGAATGGTGCATTCCTTGGGTCAGCGAGTTGAGAGGAACAGAAGAATGATGGTTGGAGTTGTTGTTGGAGCTATTAAATTGCAGAATTTTATTTCTAAGTATTGTGATGTAAAAATTTGCATATATATATATATATATATATATATATATATATATATATATATATATATATCGGCATAGAGTGCACCGAGGACGGCGCACAATTGTGGGGGAGGGGGAATGTAACATCCCCATTATAATCCCCAGTTTAATTAATGCTTATGTGGATAGAACATGTGGCTATAACCAAGTGATGTAATATGTGAATTGTATTTCAATGTTTTAATAATAAAAATGTGATGCCAGCTGCTAAGGGGACATGGATAAGAGATGGGGGCTGAATTAATCCACAAGAGGGGGAAGTGTCTAGGATAATGGCCAAGAGGGGTCAAAAGGGAGAATTACCCATGTATATCAATTTAACCGATTTTCCTAAACTTGCCAATTGTATATGAACCTTCTCATTTCTGATTGAGTGTTCCCAAAGTCAATCATTGAATGCATGTAAGAGGGTGGGTGTGAGTGGTCACATCCCAGAGTTATTGAGCACATGGGGGTTGAGTACAATCAGCTTGGGGAAGGGTGTGAGTCAAGAAAGACAAGCCACAAGAGAAGAATTGGTATGGGTTGGGATAGCAGTCGGAGAGGGAAAGAAAGCGAGCTTGGAGTTGGTGCAACCATGGAGGGTGAATTCTGGAGCGTAACTGGAGCTAGAGAACTAAAGAGCTCGGTTGCCAGGCCAAAAGAGTGAACTCCTGTGTGAGTTGCACTAAAACAGCAAGTGTTTGATCTTGGTTTGTTGATAGTTTTCCCAGCAGCAAGTTCCCTTGAGTTCCCAGCTGAGAGATTCCTAGTTACCTATGCAAGAGAAATCTTGATTAACGAATGGAACATTCCTTGGGCTATCCCTGATAAACAGATGGTACATCCCTTGGATTAACCCTGATAAACGTATGGTACATCCCTTGGGTTACCCTAATAAACGGATGATACATCCCTTGGGTGATCCCTAGTAAACGAATGGTGCATTCCTTGGGTTGGGCAGGTCAAGACAAAGAGAGTTGGTGAAAAGATCGGGATAGTTGTAGGAGAATATCAGTTGGGTTATGAGCTTTATGAGCTGCGAGTGCACTGTGAGAGACCACCCTCTTTTGTGAATTACTAGCGTCAACTCGAGGGCAACTGGCTATTGAGATTTGGAACAATCAGTGTATGGTCGGGTGGAACGTCCGTCCCAAGCAATTGGTTGCACGATTCTTGTTTTAAGATAAGTGTTTTATCTCGTACTGAGTTATTTACATGTGTTATTGTTGTGCATGAACTCTGCGTTAATGAGAATGACTTATATGTTGTTGTAATGAACGGTTTTGTTGTATTTCATGTTGATTATTAGCATGCTTTAGATACATTTGTTTTGTGGTTATACACTGTAGCTAAATCTATTATAAATTTGTAGTTGTAAGCTACAGGAAATCGGCTAACAGTAAAGGAATTGCTTTAATTGGCGGAAGTTTTGTTTTTATGTGTATTCTGCACGTAATGTTGCTTAGCTGGAGGCTAGCTACATTACAAATATGGTATCAGAGTTGATAATGAGAGAGTTTTGTGTGATGTTGCCCAGCCTGAATGGTTGGGTACGTTACACATGCAAGCAGATTATCACGCCGCCATGAATGAAGTCCAAGGTAAGTTTTGCTCTAAGTTTGCATTTGTTTTAATAGATACAAGTGTTGATCATTGTTTAGGACACCTTTTTGAATGGCAAAGTGTGGACTTAGATAAGATAAGATAATTGTATTAATGCCCAGTAAATGACCACAATAGTAGGCTAATGGGACTCATAAACAACCAATGCAAATACACAGTCAGACTGCAAAAGCAACTCCTATCACTAATCCACAAAAAACAAAAAGAGATAAAGAGCTAGTGAATAGTCATAAAATGTAATATAGATACAAAACCCATCTTAAACATAAAATGTGGATGTCAAGGTGCATCGGAGCTAGAAGTAGAAAGATGGGAGGAAGAAGAAGAGAACTCCCCAACAGAGTCATCAATCACCATAAGGGGGGCAATACATTATTTGATAATCTCTTCTGGAGAGAAACCTAGACTATGAGGACCGATATGTATGATCTTAGGCAAAAGTTGACCATTTGTCGCAACTCTCCTAACACTTGAGGTCTTCACGAAGAATCTTGTGATGGAGCTCTAAGTACTCAATGCAAAGGGGTAAACAATTGAGTTGTGTTATGAATGAAGCCTCCCCAAGGCTCTCGTGGATAACCTATAAACCACCTTGGATATTCCAATGGTTGGCTCACCAAAACATATCTTAACTTACAACTACTGTGCTCGATTATGCAACTACTTTTTTGTATTTTTAGTGATTTAATAAGAAATAAAACACACCAATTAGATTATTTAACTATTATGACATGAAAACAAAACTACAATAGCAAAGGCACACACTGAAACACAAAATTTACCCTAGGCAAGCCAATGTGGGAAAACCTAGCAAGAAATGAAGCACTATGTCTTTTGTCTTTTGTATAACGAAGATTACAATACATATCACAAAGCAGTCCAAGCTTCCTTTCCTATGAAGATATAAGACACTGTGGTCTATTATAGTCCTCAAGGGGTTGTTTCTCTCTCTACTCTGCTAGTATCTCCCCCACACTCACTACTCATACTATAAAATCACAATCGTGGTCAAAAGTAAGTGAAACCTTTTCCCTACATCTACTAGGTTTTTAATAGCTAGAATTAGGATTAGTTGTAGGGTTTCGAAACCCTCTTGGAATCTTCATGATGTTTCTAGAATTCTCTGATGGATTCTCGTACATTACTAACTCTCATGTATGAATCATGGTGAGTTGACATAGCTACCACATGGACCTACGAGGAATAATTAGATCGTTATATCACTAAAGGCACACCTTTCACATATTGACTCCATTTGATGAAAACAAACCACCATTGGAAAGTTAACTACCCATAGAATGCAACGAGGACCTCTAGGACAATTGTCCTCGAGGTCTAAGACCCCAGAATTCCACTTCTTTGACCCTGAACTGGAAGAATTTCAATTATGGTTTGTTAATGTGATTCTCAAGATCTTACCCAAACCAACCCTTCTTGGTCCCAAATTCCATCTTCTCCATTCCAATGCATCGATAAAGTCATATAGTAATTGTGTAGATCCATTTTGGATCATCCCTCCCGAATTTGGGAGGCTTTTGGTGATCTCCAAAAGCTTAGTTTTGAAGGAGATGAAGAAAGGATTCCTCAGCTTTCTCCTTGGGGTACCATTTGGCCTTTGCTAGTAGTTGTCCCTTCAATCCTACCTGCCAAAGTTCTTGACGTGAGTTGGTCATTTTGATCTTCTTCTACATAACAATATCCTCTGGTAATTCTACCTATGCATTGCCAAATCTTCTACGAAAGGTTAGACATCACCCTCTTTAACCTCATTGAGAATGGATGGCTCATAGAGTTTCAAGTTCTCTACATTTATCACTAAGTAAATGCACATATAAGGTGATGACTAAGTCTATAAGCATTGTTGCCTACATTTTCCAATACTTCAAAAGGTCCATATCTCAAGGCCTTGATTTTCTTTCCTAGACCTTATAACCTTTCCTTAATGAAGTGCAACCAAACTCTATCTCCTACTTTGGAAGTCTTTTCAACCATGTGTTCATCATTCCTGGCCTTGAATTTTTCTTGAGATTCTTCAGTTTCTCCTAAATTTGTACATGTATCTGTCTAATCCTACCTATGAACTTCTCTACCTTTGAAGCATCACTTGAGGTAGATACCCCTACTTTAAGTTGTCCACTTAGAATATCCAAGGGTGATGGTGGAAAATATCCAAAATAGATTTCAAAAGGGGACTTATCAATATAAGTGTGGCCATCTATTATGGGAATGTTATATGTAAATCAAATTCTCATCCCATGACCTTGGATGTTTTTAATTGTAGCCTCACGTAAGTTGAACCAAAGTCCTATTCACTAACTTCATCTACCCATCAACGTGCATGGGAAAGGTTGCAGATCTCTTCAATTTATTATCCAACTTCTCCCATGATGACGTCCATAAATTATCAAGAAATCAAATATCTCTATCAAACATGATGCTCCTTGGTATCCCAAATTGCACCTAGACCATTTCAAAGAACAAACTTGTTGCTTCTTGTCCTTTTGATGGTTTTCTTACTAACCATCAAAACACAATTCTTATTGAACCCATCTACTAACACATACAGGGAGTCATGCCCTTTTCTTGTCCTTGGAAAACCCCCAACAAAGTTCATGAATATACATTCCTATGGCCTTGCAGGCACTAGAGGTGGATTGTATAGTCCCTACTTGTTATCGAGCTCACTAGTACAGCACAATATACAACCTCAGATAAACCTAGCTACTTATTCTTGCATAGTGGGCCAATAAACATACCTTTACATGTTCGTCACAGACTTCCCAACACAAAAATATCTAGCAACCTTAGAGGTGTGAGCCTCTCTTACCAATTGCACTCCTTCCTTTAGCACACACAACTTCCCATATTGTAAATAAGATGAGATAATTTTATTAATGTCCAATGAGTGACCAAATATAGGTCAAAGGAACTGCTAGGTACATCATAATCAATACACAAGTGAGAGTACGATTTCCTGTAAAAGCAGATCTATAATATGAAATCCAAGGCCTGAGAACTAAAGTCTATCATCAAATAGGATAATCCATCCTAAAGATGGTAATAAACTTTGTTATCTACATCTACTTGTTCTTGTTGACCTTGTAGTTGTTGATATAACCCCCTTGAAGTCCTCATCTTTTAAATACTCCTCTTCGATTGCTTCATAGGTGAATGGCTCCCAACACTATGTTTTTTGGTGTTGGCAATCTTAAGAACAAATCAACCAAGTTGTTGGCAATGCCCTTATTATATTTAATTACTAGATGAAATTGTTATAGAAATCCCATCCACTTATAATGTCTTTCTTATTGGAGATTATTATGAGTATGCAAGTATTGTAATGGTCTCCTTACCAAATAATAATGCTTCCACCTCTACACTGCATCCACCAAGGCATTGAGTTCTTCATCATATGTAGGGTAGACCGACCTCCCCACTAGTATTAACACTGCACCCAAGAACCCTTCCTTTTTTGTCCTGGCAACTTAAGATTGAATTAGCATCACCCCCTCAAACTATGTTCTTCTTTCCCTACATCTCTAATCTAAGGGAGTTCAAGAAAAATCTCTCTAACAAAGCATTATCATGAAGAAACTTATTTCCATGTTTACGATAATTACTTAAAAGCGATTATGATCAACCACTCAGAATTAGCCTAATCTTTTTCCTCTAGGATAATTGGGTTCAACATGATAACAAGACAGCAAGATTGACCTCTGCCCATCAACCTTTGTTTGCCCAAATATATTCATGACATTCACCTACCAGAGCCATACAATTTACTTCCATTCATTAATCCTTCATTGTTAGTATGATAGGTCAAAAATTATATTTTGTCCTTGTATCTTTTCACTAAAGGTTGTATCCCAAAACCAACCTTTTATTATCTACCAATTACACAACACTTTCTTTACTAAAAAGAGAGTGATAATCTCCTAAATTAACTACCTTTTGTTTACAAACTTGAGGTTAGAAAAAATTACAACAACAACATTGTCGATAAGTCTTGGTTTGTTGGTTAAGGGAGGGTGGTGATATTCCCCCCGGCAAGGTTCAAATCAACCAGAAACATGTTTGGCCCCTCATGGGCCGTTTCACTGTGCAGCAAGTTGTTCAAAGCAATTGGGGCTAGGTGTAAGTCCTGGGCAACTTTGGCGGAATAGATACCCTCACCCGTAGCTTCTTAGCCAAAGGAATCTTCCTTAAGTGTTGTGTTGTAATCCGACTACATGGTAATAATCCCAAATTGGGGAATGGCATGCTCCCCACATCATGATGAGAGGAAGCTTACAGCAAATAATAATAATAACGTCAATAAGGTCTAGCTTGGGTGGTAAAGTGAGGGTTGTTATCCTCCCCAACCAGGTTCAAATCCCGCTTGCAACATGCTTGCCCCTCATGGGCCAATTTGCCTCTGCAAGGAGCCATATCATGTGGATGGGGCCAAGTGCACTCCCTGGGTGACTTTGACAGAATAGATTCCCCCTGTCACAGCCACTTAGACAAGCATTGATTCCACGAGTCGGAGGGTGAAATTTCTGTCGTTGACCGCAAGCCTTTCAAATTAAAAAATAATAAGAAGAATAATAAAATTACATTATGTTTCCTATTCCAATTCCCAGCTGCAGACAATTTTTTCTTGTTATTGTTCTTTTTTGGACTCGAGAGCATGGTATCCCTAGCCACCGTCTACTAATTTAAGTCATTCGTGCGTTGTTACATACTTTCTATTGCATGAGTGCCCTTATCTTCTCCAACTACTGATAATTTTATTCAGTTGAACTTACCGTCAATATTTGGAAGATGATTATCCCGGACTCTTACTGTCCACTTCCTTTATTCCCCCCTTGTTTCTCAGCTTGTCTAGTTTGGCTGATACATAACCTATTCTCGCCTAGTGAACTTTTACAATGCTTCATTTCTCCTTTCTTACGACATGAACCAGCGATAGAAAAATTGATCTTAGATTTTAAAAACAAAAAAAAATGCTCAGAGGAGCAGCAAATGATGAATATAATCATAACAAGAGAAAAGAGAAGAAAAAATGTCATGGGCATATTATTAGTATAACTTACAAGAACGTCAACAGCTTCAGTGTTGGGGGGAGCAGCGGAGTAGATGGTTTCGAGGTTATGGAGGAGGTAAACAAATGAGTCATCCCACCAGAGGGATTCATCTACATGTCTGGGACCGGCCGCTTCATCTATTGCTGCTGCCACACTCGCCATAGATTTTGCTTGTTTTAATTAACGATGGATTCACGCGCGCCTTCTTCTCGCCTTCAACCCCTCCAAGTCCACTTAAACCCTACGAGGCCTCCCTGTCCTTGGAGTGGAGCAACATCAACAAAACGACCGACTGGTGTGCTGTGCTCAAAGCCTCTCTTCCCTTCTTCCCGCCTCTGCTATGCTTTTAATGCTTCTATAGTGTCATCCCTCAAATTTTTTATATATGATAGCAATATAATTTTGAACACAACTTTTTTTTTCCAACAGAATAATTTTGAACACAACTTACACAATCATGGAACTAACAACAATAATGGGAACTACCTTTTAGAGGGTATTAACTTTTAGGGCTAGCAATATGCACTAAGAGTGGTGTATCGAATAGTGTATACATTGAGTAATACGTATCATGCCGTGATGTATTAAATGGTGTATAAATTGTCAAATCTAAGCTTCGCATAGTGGTGTATTAAATGGTATATATGACATTTTATATATGTACTACTTAATACACGATTGTTCAATGCTTAGTGTTTACCACCTTTTAGAAGATGAATTAAGTGCAATCTATGTGGGGAATCTAAAAGTAAAGGAGTATTTAGAAAGTGGTATGGTTAAGGGCATCAAAGGTAATTTGGCACCATGGAAATAAGATGGGTATTTGTAAAGAAAGTGATAATGTATACTAGTTTTCAATTCTGAAGTTAAAAAAAAAATTTAAAGATCTTGAAAAGGGAATGGGCCATGTGGGATTGTTAGTTGTTACCATCCTCGGTGTGAATGATGTTGGAGTCAGTTTCATTGGGACATATATATCTCTTTGAATCAAAGGGTGGAGAAGTAGGTTATATGTTAATGCTTACAACTATGTGTTCATGTTCCATGCTTAGCCTTCTATGGTATATCAAAGTTGTGCTTTCACTATCCAAAGTTTGTTTTCGGTGATCAATAGCTTCCTCTATGCTACAATCTTTGATCCAATCAAATGATGAACTTGGGAGTGAAGAAAGGGAATATGGCTCTTGGCATCCTAAAGGCAAGTGTCAACCTCTTTCAACTTGTTTGACAAAGCTTTAAAATCTTGGTGTTCACCAATTATCTCCCACCTCAACTCAACAACCATTTTTTGCATTGAATTGATTTACGTTGTTGAGTACATTCTTTGTATTGGTTTTCTTTTCTCTCACTTTTTTACGAGCACAATGCTCCATGTTGGCATAAAGCTTTTGGCATCCTAAAGGCAAGTGTCCACCTCTTTCAACTTGTTTGATGAAGCTTTGAAGTCTTGGTGTTCACCAATTATCTCCCACCTCAACTCAACAACCATTTTTTGCATTAAATCAATTTACGTTGTTGATAACATTCTTTGTATTGGTTTTCTTTTCCCTCACTTTTTGACAAGGACAATGCTCCATGTTGGTATAAAGCTCTTGGCACCATAAGATATTTGTTGAATATTCCTCTTCCAAATTGGGAATAATTATATAGGCAAAGATGTAGTCATGAGACCAATTATATATAACAAGGGGGCAAATGGGAAGATGGATCTTCCCATTATTTCGAATAAATCCACCATCATGAAATAGTACGATAGAGAGTCATTCACAACACCTTTTTCCCAACCCTTTCACTACAATCAATGCTCCCAAATAACAAAGGGCTAGTGGAGGACCTACTAAGAAATCTAGGTGTCACATCTCTAACTTGATTTTGCTATACGAGGATGATTAAGAATATAAGGAAGACCATGGAAGGGTATGGGGATCCCTTTACCATCTATGTACTCCATCCAAGGGAGGCAAAGCCTTGGGGGAGAACCAAAGAAGTACCCATCTCATGGATAGACTCGTGTCCCCATTTGATATATACAAGGTACCTCAAGGAAAGTGCTTGGCACCTATCCTTAATGTAACAAGGGTTGATGTTGTTACCCCCCCAGCCTAGGGGTAACTAAGGAGATGATGTCTCAAGACCTACAGGTAGCAAACATGGAGTGTCGAGTGTTGAATGGATAACACGGTGCACAGAGCCCCTCTTACTCGCCAAAGTTCACATCATCATCATTTCAACAGAGCAACATCCACTACATCGACCTGGCTCCCAGAAGACAATATGTCTTGCTTCATGAGGTAACAAGTCCAGTCTCAAGGTAAGTGTCACTTTAATATTTGAAGCATTTAAGCATGTTGCAAAGAGTCCTTTCTTGATTATGGAATGTTTGCTTGGAAATTATTTCATTTGTCTAATTTCACCTTGGTGGTTGGCATGGTATCCTAGTAAGTTGGTCACCCTCGGGAAAAGGATCGCTACTAGGGGTTTCCTTGAAGGGTCATCGTACCATTTTCACTCATACTTGCCACTTTCCACACTTCTTCCCCTATGTTTTCTCATAATTTGGGTCTTCGGGTGCATTGACCCCAATAAGGGTTTGTACCTCATTTCATGGGAAGAAGGGGCTGAAGGCCCATAGGTGTTGTAGCTGACATCATACATAAATGCTATCCCTAAAGTCCTTAAATTCATGAAACCCTCTTTGAATGAATAAAAGACTTTTAAATCAAAATGAATAAGGAAAAAAGTGTCCCACTTGATGGGGGAGTGCATTGCACTTTTCTTTTATTTCCAATGCACATAGCACCCAATGTGTTCTAACTTCATGTGGCATTGCGGTGCTCTTTTTATTTCCATTACACATAGCACTCAACGTTCAGACTTAATAAAAAGGCAAATAAAGGGCTTGGAAAAAGGTTCCATTAAAAATAAAGGGAACTCAAGGAAGTAGCACAATATCCACAAAGACACCCATAAATGAGACAATATGAACCATTGATGTGTCAAGAAACTCATTACATGGTCTAGATAGGGCCTTCTTGGGAAAAAATCCTTGACTTGGTATCAGCCTAGCCAATAGGGCACCATGACACCCCTACCATACCTAAATTTGGCAAAGTTTGTAAGATCTTTGAGCATTTGTTTAATTTGAAAAGGGGGATTTAATGCACTTGTTTGGGTGGTTCTTGTATTAAATGTGGCTTATTTTGCATGATTCATGTGACTTATGGACCCTTGGAGGGTGTACTTGTTTGTCTTTGCAAGACCTTACCCGGTGAAATCTATTCATGAAGAAATTATGCCACTTTGACTTTAATAGGTGCTTCAAAGCCCACAACATGGACGCCATGCCCCACACATGGGAGACCATTGATCATGAGCATTGCACCTTGAGGGTGGAGGACGTTGCCTTGGGAGGCACCTTGGTATCATTGGAGGATGAGATTGAACCCCGTTTCCACTTTGATGTATCCTTTGGAGGCCTAGGACGTCATCCACCAACCCTTGACATCATCTTGGAGGCTAGGGTTTGATGGATGATGTGGTTCCAGAGGTGGTTTGATAGGTGGAGGCCGGTGGCATGGGACGTTTGCACACAAGATCATGACACATGACCTT
Source organism: Picea engelmannii (assembly GCA_009831015.1). Classification (NCBI taxonomy): domain Eukaryota; kingdom Viridiplantae; phylum Streptophyta; class Pinopsida; order Pinales; family Pinaceae; genus Picea; species Picea engelmannii. The sequence continues at coordinate 466,955 of ML793108.1, forward strand.
TAGAGGCCCAACGTTCCACTCATTGAGGCTGGACGTCACATTCTTCATACTTACATCACCCTCCTAGGGCATGACGTCACCCTTTTTAAGGTTTTATTTCATGTATTTTTCATTTTTGCATAATTTAAAGGAAAATAAAGGGGGTCGACCCTCTTCTAATTTGTAATTGACAATTTAAAGTGGACAAATTGGTTTATATGGCCTCATATAAATAGAGGACCATCTCATCTTCATTTTATCATCATTCATTCCTCGCCATTTGTGAAAACAAGTCTGAAATTTTTGTCCTGCTTGGCTATCTTGTTCTTCTACACTTATGTGACTTGCTTGGAATATCAATTTGTGGATACTTTTGTTGATTTTTGGATGGAATTTCTGCAATTAGGGTTTTATCTCATGTTATCCTGCTGAAAAGTGAAACTTCTGCAATTTTATCTTTGTGCTATCAATACTTCATGGTAATTTCTCCTTTTCATGCTAGATGTCTTGTTTGGTGAAACCCTGAGAAAGGAGCATAAGTGCTTCCTCCTCTCACAAGGTTAATTTTGCCCAAATTTTGTGAAGGAATCCTTGCTAGGGTTAGACTCTTAAAGCCCTATAGTGCTAGCACTTTAGGATTTTAGCCCTAGACATTGATTTTAATCTTGTTGAAGCATTAATAAGGGAGAAAAGGTTGTTAGAGCCCATAAGTGCTTGCACTTTAGCAATCCTTCTCTTTAAGGTTTGAACCCTGAAGCCCTAATGTGCTAGCACCTTAGATTTTAAGCCTCGCCTCTTGGTTCTACTTGTTAAAGCTCCAAGCATTATTGTATTGATGTTATAAAGATTGCATAGCCCTCAAAGGCACTCATCTTACATCTCTCTTGTGGTGAAATTGCTCAACAAACACTCTCTTTCAATTCTCTCAAACCTTTTGCTAACTTCACTAACACTAACACTCACTAACTTGCTAGTAAACTTTATGTCATTGCAAAAGTTTGCTACAACCATCTGAATACACTCTTATTTGTTGCATACATGCTTGAATGGGTGGCCTAACTTGCTTAGAATTTCTCTTAAGCAATTGGATAATGTTCTATGTGACAAATGCTTAATTTCATTGGTCAATTGTTGAGATTCTAAGCTCTTTTATAATTGTTATTACAAATTCACATTTGTTGTTATAAGACTATTGTACTGCTACAAATTTGTACCAGTCATTACAATTTTCATTGTCTATTGTCTTATGAGGTATTAATTGCATGTTTGTAAAAGGAAATCGTCACATATATGTTATAATAATAATAATAATAATCTATTTTTAAGGTCACGGCCAAGCCAGCACACCAAATTGGTGTATGAGACCCCCTTGTTTGTGGGACAAGGGACCCCCCTCCGCCCAACGATTTGACTGGTAAAGTCTGTGAATGTATACATACCCTACCCCCCTCTGGATTTGAACCTGTGACCTCTTAAGAGGAAACACATGTTCTTAACCATTAGGCCCACTCAGGCTGTACTCAAACATTGTTCTTGTTCTAGGTAGGTACTCAAACATCTTTATACCTCTTAGTTTTCCTTGTCCTATACCTTTCTTTAGGTGATAAAGAGAGGGGGTGGTAGGCTTGGCTAATTTACTTGCTACTTTGATACCTTGAGGTCGTCGGGGAAGCCTCCCCAGTGGTAGGCCTCCTCCATCACTAATACGAGGGGATTTCTTACTAAGGTGACATTGGTAAAATTTTACATAGTTACCCAGATTTGGGGGACTTGTCTTGGGCTTTGCATAAGTACAAATCTTGCAATAACATTTTGGCATTGTTGTTATGGAGGGATTGAGTCATTCTCCTCAATGACACATCTTTTGGAAAAAAAAATCCTCAAGCCTTTATCTCTCAAAGTTTACTTGGAAACTCCAATGAGGGTGATTCCCTCACCTTCCTTTGATGAACTAGGGATGATCATATAGTGACTTCACAAAGTCCTAAGACCTACAAGAGAAGGGTTTCTCGCAACTCACCTGTAGTGAAATCCTTGTTTGATGGAAACCTTCCTTTGCATAGAATGGCTCAAAAGCAATGGGCATCCAATATCTTCAAGCCTTTGGATATGTCTTCCATCCGAGGGTACCCTTGATAGATGCCTCCAAAGTATGAGAAGTGGTTGCCCAAGTTTCTTGGTAACGATGTGACCACTTCTCAAGAACATACAAGTAATTTTTGGGCCTTCTTTCAACTTAATCTCGTGAGTGATGACGTTGAAGATTTAGTAATGAAACTTTCTCGAACATTGTTACTGATGTTACTAGGAGATGGTAAGAAAGTATCCATGATAAGAGCATCAAGACTATGGATCAACCCAAGGAAACCTTTCTTAAAAGGTGGAGTACTAAAGAGGATCAAAGCATGTTGTTGACTCTACTTACTAAAATCAAGAAATCGAAAAATGTAATTGTTGAAGAATTTAATGCCAAGTTTGAAAAGTTGCTTCAACAAATCCCTAAAAGCCATCACCATGGGGGATATTATATGATCTTCCTCTACATCAAATCTTTCCAGGGACATTTTGGATACTTGCTCAAGGACAAGCATCCAAAACAATCCATGAAGCCAAAGAAATGGCTACGAAAATTGAGGCTAATCTTTCATCATGCAGGGTAGATCCTTTCTATGCCCCGAGGGCCAAGGTCGATACCAAACCAAGGACAATACAAAACATTGAGCCCACTTAGGACTCTAGCACTCTGTGAGCATGAGTTGAAGAAACAATGAATGATCATGCCAAGAACCAAACCTTGACGATGAACAAAATCACTAATTTGGAAAGGGCACATCAATAAGCCCAAGAGCCTCCCTTAAGGGGTTTACCTCGAAAGCATAACCAACCATGGAGAGCTAGGCCTTCAAATGAACAAAGGGTTCCAAATACTCTTGATCCTTCAAACGTTATAAGTAAAGAAGAGATTCCTTGGTGCTTGACTTGCGAAGACTCACATTAGGAATCTAAGTTCCCAGGGAATAATAAGGAGCATGATCAAATTAATTCCTTTGATGGGATCAACAACATCATTATGGTATCTCCTTGAGTGTGCCTTAATATCACACTTGAAAAACTTGAGGAAAGCAAAAGGGAAGCAGCTAGGAGGGCTAGGATGCAAGTTATAAACATCTTGGACGAGGAGACGAGGGACATACTTAGGAAGAAGGAATTACAAGTGTGCACAAGATGAAGAAATGTGCCACAAGCTCTTCCTAGTCACCCTAAGCTCCCTCAACAACGACCTCCTCCTCTACCAAAAAGTAGACCTCCTCCCAGCCCCACTCTGTCGAAGTCTAATGACTTAGAATTAAATATCAACATAGACAATGTCTTGGTAAATATCAATGTACATGTACCTCTGAAATAGATCATTAAGATTTCCTCAATGAAAAAACAAGGTTGAGAAATTCTTCAAAGTACAAGGGGAACCTATGGACCCTCCTATAATTATTTAAGCTAATCATTTTAGACTGTAACATGATGGGAACCCCCCATTCTTCATGTCATTATAGGTAAATAATAAGCTCTTGAATAATTGTATGCTTGACTCAGGTGCGGGTGCAAATATCATGTCCTTAAAGGTGATGAGGCAATTGGGTTTGGAGACCACAAGGCCTTACACGAATGTGTTCGAGATTGAGTCAAAGGCCATTTCCACTCATGGTGTAGTAGAGAACGTGAAGGTCTGCCTCACTCGATATCCCAAGATAGTTCTTCTGATGGACATTGTGGTTGTAGATGTTCCCGATGTATGGGGAATGCTCTTGTCTAGGGAGTTTGTTGCAACGTTGAGTGGCACATTATAGATGGATTTGACCGATCTTGATATACATGTGGATGATGATACTTATGCCTACCTTCCCAACATGACCATGGAAAAGAATCATGTCGAAGAGATTGACAATGACTCTGAAACGAAGGAACCCCCTGAAGTAGTCTTGAAGGAATCCCTTCCAGAAGACTTGCCCTTCGCCAAAGAAGAAGTTTTTGATGCTATAGACTGGCCCAAGAAGGAATACTACCAACAACAACTAGACAAGTATAAAGATAAGGAAATTGGCCTGGTCAAAATATTGAATAAAGATGATAAGGACTTACTGATTAGACCGAGCCAACATGATGTTCTCATGACATAATCCCACCCCTACCCCTCAAGGTTGTATACCGGGGTACTACAAGAGACAATTGACTTTAAGGGAGGATATTACAAAGAAGGAGATTTGGTTTTACAGTAGGATACAAAAAAGGGCTAATCTAACATACGAAAGGAGTTTGAGAATCTATGGTTGGGTCCTTACAAGATTGTAAAGAAGTTCGTCATTGATTCCTACTACCTATCCATGTTACAGGGAAGAAGGCATCCACTACTAGTTAGTGGGTCCATTCTCAAGCCCCATCACGGGGAGGAGACTTGACTTCTCGAGGTAGCATCGATTAGGGTAGGTGGGTTAGGGTAGGAATTTGCATTCTGCATCTCATTTGTGCATATGTTGCATCTTGCATATCATGCTAGTGTAGTTGGCATTTTGCTTGGATTTGCATACATATTTATGATATACATATTGTCTTTCCTACATCGTGTCTTCTTCCTATGTTATATTTGTATGATTTGCATACTCATATTGATATGTTCAAATAGAAATATATTAAAAAAAAAAATCAAGTTTTGCTCTAGATTTTGATAGTTATCAATTTGCCATATGAACGGGGTGAGTTACACCACCCCTCTGATTTCAACAATTTGTTTGAGTTTGTGCAGGCACAAGTCATAAACAAGAGATGTTGAGGTTCTCATGCGCTCTATGGCGAGCACATGTCCCCATGTAGGAGCCAAATGTTACCCCCCCCCCAATCTAGGGGTAACTAAGGAGATGATGTATCGGGGCCCGCATGTAGCATACATGAAATGTTGAGATCCGGATGGATAGCATAGCCCACAGAGCCCCTCTTATTTTCCACAGTTCACCATGATCATCATTTCAGTAGAGCAACATACACTACACCAACCTAGCTCCCAGAAGACAACATGTTGTGTTTCGTGAGGTAACAAGTCCAATCTCAAGGTAAGTGCCACTTTAATATTTGAAGCATTTAAGCATGTTGCAAAAAGACTTTTCTTGATCATGGAATGTTTGCTTGGAAATTATATCTTTTCCTAATTTCACCTTGGTGGTTGGCATGGTATCCTAGCAAGTTGGTCACACTTCTTCTCCTCGTACATACCATTTCTGCTCATTTATGCTCATACATACCACTTTCCACACTTCTTCCCCTCCATTTCCTCATCTCTTGGGTCTTCGGGTGCATTGAACCCAATAAGGGTTTATACCTCATTTCATGGGAAGAAGGGGATAAAGGCCCAGAGGTGTTGCAATTAACATCATACATAAATGCCCGCCCTAAAGTCCTTAGAGGCATGAAATGCTTCTCTGAATGAATAAAGGAATTTTAAATAAAAATGAATAAGGAAAAAAGTGTCTCGCTTGATGGGGGAGTGCATTACAGTGTTCTTTTATTTCCAGTGCACATAGCACCCAATGTGTTCTAACTTCAAGTGGCATTGTGGTGCTCTTTTTCTTTCCATTGCACACAACACTCAATGTCCGAACTTAATAAAAAGGCAAATAAATGGCTTGCAAAAATGTTGCATTACAAATAAAGGGAACTCAAAGATGCAACACACCCTCCATAAACGCACTCATAAATGAGACAATATGAACCCTTGATATGTCAAGAACCCCATGCCCAAGAGTCCTTCCCTAATCCACCTCATACTCATTACATGGTCTAGATACGACCTTCCTGGGAAACATTCCTTGACTTGGTATTGGCCTACCCAATAGGGTACCATGATACCCCTCCCATACCTAAATTTGGAAAAGTTTATAAGGTATTTGAGAATTTGTTTAATTTGAAAAGGGGATTTAATGGACTTGCTTGGGTGGCTCTTGTATTAAACGTGGCTTACTCTGCATGATTCATATGAATTCTGGACGCTTGGAGGGCGTACTTGTTTGTCTTTGCAGGACCTTACTCGGTGAAAGCTATTCATGAAGGAAATATGCCACTTGGACTTTCATAGGGGCTTGAAAGCCCACAACATGGATGCCATGCCCCACACATGGGACACCATTGATGATGAGCATTGCACCTTGAGGGTGGAGGATGTTGCCTTTGGAGGCATCTTGGCATCATTGTAGGATGAGATTGCACCCCTTTTCCACTTTAACATAGCCTTTGGAGGTTTGGGACGTCACCCACCAACCCTTGACATCATCTTGGAGTTTAAGGTTTGATGGATGACGTGGTTATGGAGGTGGTTTGACAGGTGGAGGTTCATCGCATAGGACGTTTGTACACGGGATTATGACACATGGAATTTGGAGGCCCAACGTTCCACTCATAGAGGTTGAACGTCACATTCTCTAGCCTTACGTCACCCTCCTAGGGCACAATGTCACCCTTTTTAGTGTTTTATTTCATGTATTTTTCATTTTCGCATAATGTAAAGGGAAATAAAAGGGGTCGACCCTCTTTTAATTCGTAATTGACAATTTAAAGTCAATAAATTGGTTTAGATGGCCTCATATAAATAGAGGACCATCTCATTTCATTTTATCATCATTCGTTCCTCACCATTTGTGAAAACAAGTCTGAAATTTTTTCCCTACTTGGTTATCTTGCTCTTCTACATTGATACAACTTGCTTGGAGGATCCATTTGTGGATACTTTTACTGATTTTTGGATGGAATTTTTGCAATTAGAGTTTTATCTCATGCTATATTGGTGAAGAAAGTGAATGTTTTGCAGTTTTATCTTTTTGCTATAAATGCTTCATGGTAATTTCTCTTTTTCATGTTAGGCATCTTGTTTGGTGAAACCATAAGAGAGGAGCATGAGTGCTTCCTCCTCTCACGAGGTTAACTTTGTCCAAATTTTGTGAAGGAATCCTTGCCAGGGTTAGACTCCTAAAGCCCTAAAGTGCTGGCACTTTAGGATTTTAGCCATATACATTGATTTTAATCTAGTTGAAGCATCAAGAAGGGAGAAAAGATTGTTATAGCCCAAAAGTGCTTGCACTTTAGCAATCCTTCTCTTTAAGGTTTGAATCCCAGGGCCCTAATGTGCTAGCACCTTAGAGTTTAAGCCCCACCTATTGGTTTCTACTTTTTAAATATTCAAGCATTATTGTATTGATGTTATAAAGACTCCATATCCCTCAAAGGCACTCATCTCACATCTCTCTTGTGGTGAAATTGATCAACAAACACTCGCTTTCAATTCTCTCAAACTTTCTGCTAACTTCACTAACACTAACACTCACTAACTTCCTAGTAAACTTCTTGTTGTTGCAAAAGTTTGATACAACCATCTGAATACACTCTTATTTGTTGCATACACGCTTGAAAGGGTGGCCAAACTTGCTCATAATTTCTCTTAAGCAATTGGATAATGTTCTATGTGATAAATGCTTAATTTTCTTGGTCAATTGTTGAGATTCTAAGCTCTTTTTATTCTTGTTATTACAAATTCACATTTGTTGTTATAAGATTGTTGTACTGCTGCAAATTTGTACCAGCCATTGCAATTTTCTTTGTCTGGTGTCTTATGAGGTATTAATTGCATGTTTGTACTTGGAAATCATCAGATATATGCTATAAATTGTTCTAGTTATGGACATGTACTCAAACATCTTTATACCTCTTAGTTTTCCTTGACTTGGACCTTTCTTTAGGTGATCAAGAGAGGGGGCAGTAGGCTTGGCTACTTTACTTGCTACTTTGATCGCTTGAGGTCACCAGAGAAGCCTCCCCTGTGAGGTGACAATGGTAGGATTTTACATAGTTACACAGATTTGGGGGACTTGTATTGGCCTTTGCACAAGTACAAATCTTATGATCATAGGTCTCATTGTGGGACCTTATCCCAAAGCCACATCCCATCTCGTTTATTAAGAGGTGAATTCCACCTTCTTCATAAGAGGAAGGTTGACAAGGACTTAGATCTTCAAACTTGTTTAAAAAAATATTCTACTTGGGTCCTTGGGGTTAGATATTTAGGTGAATCACATAGTAATTTATTATTATTAATCATTCTCAGATGAGAACACCAACATTCGTTGTCATCCATGATCATGTAGTTTAGCTTTCATAACCATTTGAAAGTAATGACATTTGTTGCCATGCATAATCACGTAGTTCAATTTCCATAATGTACAATTGTGTAGTTTAGTTTCCACTGGGTTTGCCAAAAAACTAATTCTCGAGGCCATAAAAAACCATGATATATTTTGTATCAATTAGTATTATAGATACACAGTTATTAGTTAATGGAGACACGTTTTATTTGCGATACCTTTTTTGTCTTGTGTACTTGAGCTTCTACATTTGATATTTGTCTTATGTGCTTGAGATTCTACATTTGACAATGATATAAAATGCATTTAGTATTCCCTTTTTAATCTTATATGTGTATAAATTTTACTAATAATTTATAATTATCATGTATCGTGGATGCATGTTCCATTCATCCCCTTGTTAACAAGGCAGCGAGGCTGTGCGTACTGCCTCCTCACCTGGATCAATCAATCTAATCTGTTGTTAATATGGATTTATATGCTCGTAAACAACATGGCTCCAAAGTGTCTTCTGGTGGTCACATGGAAACATAACGGATATCGTTCAGCGGATCGCTGGGGACCTCCTTACATCGGCTATTGACGCGGGCCTTCTTTCTCGCTTATGAAGGGGACAAGGAACTCTCACATATGTTTATTCAATGGCCATGTGATGGTATCGCTCACATAGGTGTGACTCACAACGTCGATCATAGTGCCGTACCGTAACCGTACCGTCCCGTGTTGTTTTGATGTGCCCTGTATGTCATGAAAACTATATAAAATTATTAAATATAAATATAAAATATAAATTCAACTTACTCTTACCTATAGTCTGTCATGTTATTGAGTTAATTTTGATCTCGAAATATGTGAAGGCTGCAATAACACTATGAAGTTATTAGCCAATGAAATGTAAGAAAATTCAGTTTTTTTACATATAAAAAAATAAAATTTTAAGTTTGTTATGTTACACATTAAGTTTTTGACAAAATTTTTAAAGTCAACCCAAATTAATAGAGTAGTCAAAACAAACTCATCACTATGTATACTGCCTGGGAGGCAGTACAATAAGGAACTTATTCAACGTGGGCCTCAATTTCACAATATTCTTTAGGATGAATACGAGATCCCCTTGTTAATAAGGTACGTATTCAACGTGGGCCTCAATTTCACAATATTCTTTAGGATGAATACGAGAGACCTTTATATGGAATAAATTGTCTTAAATCATCCACGCAAGAAGTTGGATGCTCTTTAAACAAATGGGATGCATTTGTTAGAATCAAGGTTGTGTGTGGTTGTTTGTAGTGTAAAGGAATGAGGAAAACCTCCCATGGAAAAGTACTAAAACATTATGATCGAGACACCATTTATGGTGTACACACATACATTCTACAATGGTCCGAGATCCCACCAAGTCGATTGATCTTATAAGGAAAAAAATGTATTTAAGCATTTTATTGACCCTACAAGAATCATATCTAGGACCTGTTGTAACCCTTGAGGTGTTTTTGGTTAGGAAACTATGCCAAGGCATCCATTTTAATTCAATTGATTTGTTTTTAATTTAATTGATTTGTTTTAATTTTGTATGTTCTGAAACAAAATGTTTTGGTTGATTTCCTTAGGCTTCGACTAACCTTCTTTAATACTTTAAGAGATCAAGATTTGAGGGTATAATTTCTATGTTTGAGACAATAAAAAAAATTAATGATTGAAAACATAATTAAGAAAAACAAAACTGAAAGTAAAATCATGTATCTTTGTTGATAAGTATTATTTTACCCTTTAAGTAGAAGAAATATAACAAAATATGTATCTAAAACTAAGAATATAATATGAAAAAAAGGAATAATTCTTTTCTATTCACAAGGCATATTGAATTAAGCACAGGTTTGTCAATACTCACAGTACGTCTAAGAAATCTATAGATTTTAATGATTCCTTTGTAGTTTGTAATAGTAGTAGTTGTACTAAATTATCACAGTTATAACACAAGATACATTTGTTGAAGTTTTTACTTATACAACTAGCATTTACAGTTCTTCTTTATTATTATAATCATTTATCACATTAGCTACATAAATAAGATCACCGAAAGAGAGGCAATCACAGAAACAATAGAGACACACAGATTATCTAGGGAAACCCTCATGGGGGCGAAAACCCAACAAAAACTTCCTCAATATAGATAGACCAAAGACCAAAAAGAAGATCCTCCTCTACTCCTTCACTAGGAAGAGTAGCGCACCACTTAACCAAGAAATACCAAGACACACACCAAGAACCCTCCTTGACGTCACACTTAGTTGTAGTAGTAGATCCTCCAAGACTTATGCACTTCTTAATAGTTGCAGAGCTACTGTGGTGTATATCCAAATGAGGCATTGGCCTCTCTTATAAATAGTGGTCTGGCCAGACTATAATTAGGTTTGGGCCAACCTGTCACTTTACCCTCTTAATTTACAATTAATTGTCAAGGCACAATAGGGCCAACTTTTACTAAGGCACAATAGGGTCGAATTAAATATAATATAATAATATTATTCAACTCTCTCTCAGGAAGAATATTCTTCGAAGTTACAATATTTCAACACTCCCCCTTAACAAGAAGGGTATTCTACTGACAACATTAATAACAACTGGTTGGACTCAATACATCATCAAGACGAGGGGACATTGTCATCAACATCGGGAACATTGTCGGTCATCTCTTTAGGTCATCGAAAGTTTTTTTTTTCATCATCAACATCTGTAGAAACTAAACATCGTCATCATCTGCAACGCGAAGTTGGAGTAACATCAACAACATAAAGTTGGAACATCAACATCATCAACAACATGAAGTTGGAATAACATCATCATCATCATCATCGACATGAAGTTGGAATAACATCATCATCATCAACAACATGAAGTTGGATCATCAACATCTATATGTGGCAGCGAAATGAGGTAGGTGCATCAACAACAACATTTGTGGTACTCTGACAGACCGTCCTTATCGGACCTTCGGGATCTGCCCATGAATCATAATATTCCCTAGGATATAGAATCCTAACTGAGCTACCACTATTGACCACAATTGATATATACATGGACAGGTACTCTGACAGACCGTCCTTACCGGACCATCGGGATTTGCCCAAGGATGATCAATCCCCTAGGATATAAAATCCTAACTGAGCTACCCATTGTCGGTCAGGATACCAAAGTATAATCAACATCACTCCCCCTTTCGAGGGAGGTCCTTTCGAACTACACCAAGATTGTCTCAGAAGTACTCAAACTTCACATGAGACAGAGGCTTAGTCAACACATTTGCAACCTTCTCATATGTACCAACATATTGGAGCTTTACAACTCCCTTCTGCACCATGTCATGAATGTAGGGATACTGGATCTCTATGTGCTTTGTCTTATCATGGAACATTGGGTTCTATGTCATATTTATGCAACTTTGGTTATCACATAGAATCATGGTAGCTTCCATCCCCAAATGAAACAAACATGTCAACAACTTTCGAAGACATATGGCTTCACAACTGGTGGAACATGTTGCAATGTACTCTGCATTTGCCATACTAAGAGAAATACTGGATTGCTTCCTACTTTGCCATGAAGTCATGGCTGACCCCAAACTGAAACAATATCCCGAAGTGTTTTTTCTGTATGAAGCACTTCCAACCCAATCTGAATCAGTATAGCCATACAATTTGAAGTCACAATCTCCAGTATAACAGAGATCATAATCCAACGTACCCTTAAGGTATCTCATCACATGCTTTGCAACTACAAGGTGAACATGTCTGGGCTCCACCAGATACTGACTCAAGGTGTTCACAACAAAGCATATATATGCTCTGGTATTCGTCGGATACATCAACGAACCAATAATCTGTCTGTATAAAGTAGCATCAACTAATTCTGACGAAGTATCAACCATTAGCTTCAAATTCATCTCCATGGGTGTGGCCATGCCTTTACATTCCAACATGTCAAACTTCTTCAGTATTTCAATTGCATACTTCCCTTGGTTAAGGAAGATCTCTTCTGGGCTCTCCCATACTTCAGGACCTAAAAAATAGTGCATTGGGCCCAGGTCCTCATTTCAAATTTAGCGGCAAGCTTATTCTTACAATATGTGATGAGATTTTCCTCATTTGTTAAGAATAATTCATCCACATATAACAACAATATAACTGGTCCATCATTCTCAATCTTGAAGTAAAGGTTGGGATCAACTTTACTCTTGGTAAAGCCCAAGCTCATCAAAAAACTATCAATCCCGCCACACTAATCTCCACAATCATGCTTTAACTTGCTTTAACTTGCTCAACTGCAACTTAATCTCCACAATCATGTGCTTTCTGCAAAGCACTATCTGTCTCACTGCCTTAAACTATTCCTCTACTCTCTCTGCAATTGTTCCTCTGGGACTGGGACTCTGCACCAGCAGTTGTTCTGAAGCTAAGAATGATTACTCCATTCCTACCGTGGTTGTTGAACTCTGAGAGTAACTCCTCTACTCTATCATGGAAACAACTTCATCTGAAACTGAGAGTGGTTGATACTAAAAGTAGATTTTCTTCTTTCACGGAGGTAACTCAATCTCAAATACAGGGATTGCTCCCTCTGAATCTCATACTATATCAGAATCATGGTTGTTCTAACTGTCTTCACGAGCATTGTAACTATTTCTTCGATTACTGGAGCAAGTATCTTGTCATAGTCGTCTCCCTCTTGCTTGGAGAATCCTCTGGACACAAATCAGGCTTTGTACATCTCTATATTGTTATCTGCAACATGCTTGATTTGTTAGATCAATCTTGGAAGTCACCACTGACTTCTCTTCTGGTCTTAAGGAAAAATCCATATCCCAGTCCTTATGACTGGCTTCCTCCTCTGTCATTGAAACAAGGGAATATTCTCAGGATATTTCATGTCTATTAGAGATCTTTGAAGCTACGATCTACTCTTCTCAACTCACGGAATCTGTTTGCCAGTCTTGGAAGATGTCTCTTTTTCCCATCTGATCCTTTCTGAGATCAGGCTTACTTTGAGTCTTGATTTCTTATGAGTCTACACAAACTTCATAGTCTATGTAGTATATACTTTGTGTTGAATACCAAGTCTTATTATGAAAAGTTGAGTCAGACTTCAAATGACTTCTGCTTCATGTCAAGGTGGCTTCATTATCCATTGACCAAGTCTACTATGAGTTCTATTCTAATGTTCGGTCATCTTTGGAGCCTTTTGCTCCTTGCAATCAATCTCCATAAGAGATACTTTGTATCTGAAAAGTAGCTTCTTCTTCATCTTCTTTGGTACATGGATGTATACGGTCATGTATACAACTTGGATAGTCTGCTCCATGTCTCATCTCGTATGTTTCCTCCTGGAACCGTCACTATAGCTTCCTCAGGGTTATCACCTGTGACCTGCCCGGAACAAGAACAACAAGGGAGAAACAACATACAAGAATAATACTCTTTATAATAGTAATAAAAACAATAGTGAGAACGATCGTCATAGTAGCTCCTTTAGAGATATTACTTGTGACTTGCCTGAAACAAGGGTAAAAAGTAAGAAATACAATAATAAGGAATGAGAGAAACACTCTTCTAGTGTTGTGATCAATCATTCCTCCATGGTAACCTGGAAACAAAATAAGAAGTTTATCCTAGAGGAGATGTTAGTTATATGTGGTAGATGATTACAATAAGCATTTATCTCAATAGTGCTCACATGCTACCACATATTTAATAATAAAACTTTTGTAAGATTATTATCACAACTATAGTGTTTTGGCAGTTATCAAACTTGATATGTGTAAATTTGAATCTTATCAATTTAATCAATCAAACCTGGAACCTGGAGTCTTGTCCTCAGAAATTGGTGTTGTTGCTTTTCTTTTGAGTCTCCTTCACTCAAGATGACAAGTGCTTTCTTCAACCTGCCCTCTTTACTAAGACAATATGCTATCTTGACAACAATATGAGTTAGAGAATAAAATCTATAATCTCAACTTTAATCAATCTAATACTTTGACTTTAATTTTGACCAATGGTTAGTAAGATAAATTCAACAGATCAAAATGCAACCTGGATGTTCATAAGATTACAATAATGCCATAAGAGTAGAGGCATATCAAAATAATCAAACCCGGGGTGCATTGTTCCTTTGAATGTGTTGTATCTGAAATCCTTCTGGATCTACGATTGTTGTTTAGACGAAAGATCAGTTCTCCTGAAGATACCCTTTAGAATAATGATACAGTTTGAACATATGTAAGTCAATAACTCTGACAGTAACGACAGGTAGTGGCACCATCCGATAACAGTGACAAGCAATAACGAACCTCTAAAACTTCAAAGGTGCTTCAACTTGTAACTTAAATTTGGCTGGAGATTTGCTAGCGTAAGGCGCACTAGGACAATACAAATAAGTCCCAACACTTCACAAAAACTTTCACTGCAACTGGTACTGTAGTTGGTGCTGGCACTGCAACTGGTTTTACAACTGGCATGAAGGAACTAACACAAAGAAACTGGCACTGCAACTGCAACTGATACTGCAATTGCAGTTGGTACTTCAATTGATACTTCAACTGCAACTGCAATTGGTACTTCAATTGTAACTAGAACTTAGGGTTTTATGAGGAAACCCTAATTTTTCAAACTTCATATTTCATAATTATGATCCAGGGACTAGATGCGCCCTCCTAGGGAGAGATCCTAGATGTGGTTACTTCCCCAGACATCCTCCTTAAACAGGGAAAACATCACACTTAGGGTTTATGCATAAACCCTAATTTTGTAGCAGCTGCAATACTAAAAATTGGATTTTGGAGAGGGTGTGTCGAGGTTAGTTACTTCTTATAAACTATGAGTTGGTCTCTTTCAAGCCTGCTCTGATACCATGTTGAAGTTTTTACTTATACAGGTATAAATTACAGTTCTTCTTTATTATTATAATCATTTAGCACACTAGTTACATAAATAAGATCACCGAAAGAGAGGCAATCACAAAAACAATAGAGACACACAGATTATCTCGAGAAACCCTCATGGGGGAGAAAACACAACAAAAAATTCCTCAATATAGATAGACCAAAGACCGAACATAAGATCCTCCTCTACTCCTTCACTAGAAAGAGTAGTGCACCGCTTAACCAAGAAATACCAACACACAGACCAAGAACCCTCATTGATGTCACACTTAGCTAAAATAACAGTTCCTCCAAGACTTGCGCACTTCTTCAAAGTTGCAGTGCTAGTGTAGTGTATATACAAATGAGGCACTAGCCTCTCTTATAAATAGGGGTCTAGCCATACTATAATTAGGTCTGGGTCGACCTGTCACTTTACCCTCTTAATTTACAATTAACTATCAAGGCACAATAGGGCTCATTGTTACTAAGGCACAATAGGGCCTAATTAAATATAATATAATAATATTATTCAACTCTCTCTAAGGTAGAATATTCTTCGAAGTTACAATATTTCAACAACATTCATGAAGAAATTATGAACATCGAGATAACAATAAGAACATGAATCACGTGAACTGAGACATAGAAATTTTGAATCACTCAAAGCCTGCAAAATTTTATTAAAGATATATCTTTTCTTAAGTCAAAAAGTCCCCTTTTGCATTGAGTTTTCTGAGACCTTTATACAAATTAGGTTCTAACCAAATGTGGTTATTCGATCCTATTTTCTAGCCTTTCATGCACAAAAACAACTTTGACTCCTAAAAATAGGAAGATTTGGAAGACAACTGATCCAATTCTTGATTTTTTTTAACTGTCTTGATGACTCATTTAGTCAACATCAAGATGTGAAGCTTCCAGGTCTCACTTGATAGATAGTTGAATGACTTCATTTGCATGTTTCTAATGTCTAGCTCAATGTATTTCTCATATGTAGGATGGCTTGAAAATAGGTCTTTGATTTTCCAGAGAAGATAGAAATCATCTACGAGTAAATCCACAATAGTTTGCCCGCTCAAATTGTCGACCATTCCTTTGAACCTTTCTTCACTCTCTCTGATTATAAATAAAAAAATTCCATAACTTTGAAAGAATAGAAGCTTGCCTTTATTATCCCATGCTGAAGGCAATCCCATCTTTACTAGATTTTCAAATTTGTTGGTGAATGACTCGATATTTCTTTTCACCATTATACATTTATTCTGAGTTTGTTGTAACAAATTTATTTTTGTGAAAATATTTTATCCCGCATCACCATTGTGGTTATGTCTTTCACACCTTTACTTTTCAGTACTTCACTGGAATTAGAATTTAGGAACTAGATAACTCTGGTAGCAACCCGAGGTCTAGTTCCTAATTCTTGGAATGGTTTCTTTATAGTGCCATATGCTTCATCTGTCAATAGGATATCATCATCGATTATTTTGAAGAAATCCCAAATCTTTCCAACTTTAATAATGATTTCATCCCAAATGATGTGTCTAGCTCCCATCAGATATTGTTTTCTAGACAATTTGTTGTTCATTTGCTCCATGTCTATTAGCGTCTTAGCTTTCAACTTTTGGTATTTTCCAATAACTTTATCCTTATCCTTTATTTCTTTCTATGTTGAAATTGTTTTCTTCAACTTTTCAATTTTAGCTCACTTTAGATTCAAGTCCACTAATGCTCTTGATAACCCATCTGTTGGATCCGCTAATTCTGTTACCTGTGATGAAGAAGACCCCCCTTTTAGGATTTCAATATGCTTCTCATACAATTCAATCCGTCCTTCCA
The DNA here is from genome assembly GCA_009831015.1 of Picea engelmannii. NCBI lineage: Eukaryota > Viridiplantae > Streptophyta > Pinopsida > Pinales > Pinaceae > Picea > Picea engelmannii. The sequence goes on from ML793108.1 coordinate 483,863, forward strand.
TCTATATCATCTTTTTGAGGAGTTGATCATTTTACTGTGTGGATAACATGTAATTATGAAGTTTGGACATGTTCAATTCCAGGGATATTGAGCCTTTTCTTTGGTGCCTGGATCTCTGTATCTTTTGTTTTCATCAAAGCTTGTACAAACGTTGCATCTTGTGGATTAGCTCCTAGATTCATTACCCACTGTTTCAATTTTTCCACCCTTATATGCTTAGTTCTGTTAGTTAACTTTTCATTTTTTAGCTGATTTGTGATCTTTTCATTTATGGATTGTAGTTTCTAGATTCCAAGAGTGGTTATAATTACATATTTGTTCAATATCTCTCTAGTCTGTCTATGTAGGTCCATTTTATCCAATGGGTGAACAACATTCAGATCAATAGATATATTTGTGACCTCCTTTTGCTCTTTTGGTTCCATTATTGATGTATTCAATCTACCCTTTTCATATTCTACAACAAATAGCATTCTAGTCTGAGCTATTTCTTGATCAAATATTTTAGGAATAATATTTTGTTTAATATTTTCACCCATCTTCCTGATAGTCATAAATTGGTGAATATGATCAATCTACTTTGATTGATCAGTATCCAAAGATTCTTTTCCATTTTGACTTTCTGCACTCTGAGGATTTGTTGATGTTGACACTTCTACCACTACAGCAGGTTCTCTGATCACTGGTGCTACTTCTTCTAGTGATTCTTGATCTTCCTCTTCGTCAAGTACCTCTGTCTTCTACCTTTTTGTTGGCCTTCTTCCTCTGTTTCCGAGTTCTTTGAAGTTGATAATGTAGTCTCTCTTTTGTATGTCTTCTTGAACTATTGAGGGGTCTCTGTTATTGGAGACTTTGAAGGCTACCCTGGCACTTTACCATGGACTTGCAAAATACTATGTACATCTTTCCAACTATTTTGGTTTGCTAATAGCTCCAATTGTGATTTTTGCTGATGCTGATAAGGAACCTGTCCATGTGCAATCCTCTTTGAAGAGATTACAACACGAGGATCATACATCCATTTTTCTCCTTGTTGGAAACCCATGTTCTGGAGGACTTTTTCTCCTACCTTCAAAGTTGTTATAGTATTGACAATAAAAGGCCCAACTTCTTTTTTCAATATGAAACTAGTTTTATACTTTCTTGATACAAAATGGATATTATCCGAGTCTAATATTCGTCTAATGTATTCCAATGCAAATATTTTAGGGGTCAAGAAAGTAGGCAACAAGAAAGGTTGTAGTTCAGAGTCATATATCCTAATATTTGTATGATCTTCAAAAAGGTACCAATCCCCTACTCTTTTGTCATGACTCAACTGTAATAGTTTCTTGCATTCTAGAAAAATTCTAGGAGGAACCTCATCATTTATAATCTGATAACATTATTCTGAGAATACCTCATTATGAATCTTTTTCCTAATCAGAGAAGTCCAGTGAATGACTAAGACTGGGTTATCAATTTCATGTTCAATCTTCAGTCCAAGATGTGAAAAGTGAATAGCTTGGGAAAACAAAAAGAGATGGACAAGGTAGGATTCATATCTGAAACTTCCTAGAGATTCGAATTCTGACAGTTGATGATGAATTTTACCAGCTAGAAGTTGGGCATAATTGAATCTAGTCAAGGGTTTCGTTGTAAATGGAAAAATTGACGTCGCAAACCCCAAAACAAATTCATCAACCACAAGGTCATTATCTTTCCCTAAAATTGCAGATATCATTGCAATAATTTGCCTTGATATTTCAGAAAATAAGTTGGTTTCAAGAGTACAATCATCTGCAAGAACATCAAGGTTTTTGCATAAATAAGACTGTAAAAGGGCAACTCTATCACGAGGATTTAACTATCTGAAGCATTTGGCTAGTACATCTTCATTTATTATTTCACTGTCAGGGTTTAATGGCCATCTTAACATTTCAGAAATTGATTTGGGATTTATCTCAATAAGTACAGACCCATCTTTGGAAATAATAGTTCTCTTGGAAGAAATGTAGTTTGACGCACACCAAACCACAAACTCAGGAAAATCATACACTTGGGGCACCAGAAATTTCACCAAAATTGGACTCCTAGCTTGATAATGGTCAACTAAATCCATAAAATTTTGGACTGCTAGCTGGTGAATTTCTAACAAGTCAAATGACAGAGTTGGCTCGAAAATATCTTTGTCTTTGTAAACTAAATCCTCTTCCTCAACAGTTAGTGGTTTTTTGGCTTTGGTCGATTTAGATGACTCCATTTTAAACAATGAAAAGTTGGAAGAGTAAAATATTTTGAATTACCCATGGAAAAATCTGATTCGGAATATACTTATGCTGAAATGGAGGATAGCATTGATAAGATGGAACGTGTTACCAATGTTTGAACTCTTCGTGAAATCAACATTAACCGATAAATATTGCGACCCCCCTACCTTTTTCTTAACAGTCGAGCATGCGAAGAGGGGGTGGGAGACATGAAAGAATGTGAACTGTTGATCAAAAGCGTCGAGCGCGCAATCAATCCTGCAATGGAAGATGAAATTTTTATTAGAATGATTGTATAATATAAAGTTTATATTATATAAAGAAAACTATATATATATATATATACTGAACTATGTTTTTTTTGTTTTTGTTTACGAAAACGGATAGTGATATTAAATAAAAAGGTGGACTAGCCACTGATTCAGTTACAAAAAGGCCACACTTGTCCGCGTGTCTGCCTGCCTGGAGTATCCTCCTAGCCCTATAGCAATAGACTATAATTTTGAACTTAAAATTCTATCATAACTTAACCAAATACAGTGTTATTTACAACGTTGGCTTCTATACAAAATGCCAAACTTGCTGATGAGGGAAGGCCACGCTTTCTTGCTACAAGACTGGTTTAGTTTTCAGGATCTTGCTTCCAATCGCTGTTGAGTTGAGCCATTTTCGCCTCCAGCTGATCGATTCGTTCCTCAAATTCCGGCTAGGGGTTCTTGAGTTCCCTGTGCAATTTGCCCAGCTCCTCTGTAAACCCGATTTTGGTTGTGGTAATGTCCTCTTCTAACTTCTCCATACGCCTTCCTGCTTCAGAATCCAAGTTTTCAAGGAAATCCAGCTGGAATTGAAGGAATTGCTTGAGATTTTCCAGCGTTGTGTCCATTGATTTGAGTCTTTCTTCAATGCTGGGCTTGTTGTCCGAGCCTTAAGCCATTTTTGGATTCCTTTTGCTTCTTCCCTGCGCCTTGATGCTTCGCTGGGGAATACTCCAGAGGTCTCTGCAATGGAATGGGATGAGTCTGAGGGGGCGCCTTCAGTTTATTCCCTCCTTCCTCCATGCTCATGATTTCCATTCGGTTTGTTGAATCCGTGGGGTATGGGCGAGCTGATTTCCTGTCTGCGCCCTGTCTGAAGCTCGCTTCCTCATTGTACTATGCCTTGTCCCCTTCTCCCAACTTGTTCTGACGCGACTTGACCTGATCGATCTCCCTGATTCCCTGTCTGCTGATTCAACTTGCTTTTGATCTTGACTTAGGAGTGCGACTATCATGGTTCAAGGTAGTGCCACGCTGGAAATCATTTCATTCACCTTAAGAATTCTCGGCGCCAAGAGTGTGCCTTTGTTGGCTTCTGCGTCCGCTTTCCCATTTAGCTCTTTTAGCACATGGTATAACTTATAAAATTTGAAGTTCCTTAGCAGGAGATGTATCTTGTCCAAGAGGTTGTTAAGACTCGCGCTCTGGGTTTTAGAATGCTGAATTAATGCTTGTATTACCACTCCAGAGTCGTCGATTATGACCAGGTCCTGGATCCTGTGCCTTTGTGCTTGAATTAGCCCCTGTCAGAGAGCCAAGGCCTCTGTTCTATTATTGGATTCGATTCCTAAACCCAGGGCGAAGTTTATTGTTGTTGCTTCGAGGGGATTTTCTATTATCCCTCCTCCTCCAGCTTGGCCCGGGTTTCCTTTCGAAGCCCCGTCAAAGGCCAGGATATGGGCTTTACTCCTTGTTTTCCAATTGGCGAAATCCTGTTTGTCTTTCCTGATTTCCCATTCCTCTTTTGTTGTAATGCTAGCCTGTATGCCCATGTGACATTGGATTTTAAAGTGGTTCAACTAGAGTTCCTCTGGTGCTTCCAGCGTTTGGCTATTTTTTGTCTGGTGTAAATAAGGTGCAGTTTCTCCAAAGAGCGCGTGAATTTTGGTTATCACGAGGGCTGTGCTCCTTTTGCTGTCCTCGAAGATTCTATTGTTCCTTTCCAGCCATAGGCTCCACAGGATGAACTTTGGGAGAACTTTCCAGAGAGCAAAGGCCTGGCTACTTTTTTTAGTTTTGAAAGGGTAATAGGAGTCCCATTGGAAAAGAAGACTTCTTGTGTCTGGAGGGAGGTTGATGGAGCCTTGTGTTCCTGGTGCTAGCTTCCAGAATTCTTTGGAGTATTCACAGTTGAGAAGAAGGTGGTCTGTAGTTTCTTCAGCATGTAGACAAAGGGGGCACCTGTAGGGGCATTACCAACCCCGTCTTTGAAGATTTTTCCCTGTTTGGATGCTGTTGTGTGTAAGGGTCCAGATAAATAAGTCAATTTTTTGAATGGACTTGAACTGCCAGATTGCTCTCCAGATGGCCGGGTTGGGCATGACGTTGGGAACATTAATGATGAGGTGGTAGCCCTATGCTGTGGTGTAGGTCTTGGCTTTCCCTCCCCAACCTCTTTCGTCCTGTCCTTTCTTTTTAAGGGGGGCTTTCCCTTGAAGACAGAGTTGTAGGGTGGTCCATTTCCTTTCAAGATCAGGTGGTATGTTGAGCACTTCCCACCCTTGCCATGTCATAAACTTGTCCTCCCCCCAAGCGGAGATGTCAAAAAGAGTAGTTATGTTTTGGCTATCCATCCAATCCTTGAGACGTAGCAGATCCTGTCTCAACCCTAGGGGGGGGTCTCCCATGATTGAATCTTGCCAAATTTTGATTTTCTTTCCGCTTCTTGGCACCCAGGTGAGATGAGGGCTGAAGTAGGGCAGTGCCTTTTTGCAAAGGGTGAAAATAGGGGAACCTTTGGATTCCCTACATGGAAAATCCAAGCATTGGCTCCTAGGCCCCCTAAAATATTTTTTCCAAAGTGCCAGTTTGGTCCAAGTTGGTTTGCCAGTGACCATCGTCCACAACAACTTTGCCCCCAAAGCCAGGTTTTGAGCTTGGGTTTTTTTGAAGTTAAGGCCGCCTTCCAAGAGAGGTTTTGAGGTTTTTTCCCAGTTTATCAGATGTAGTTTCCTTCTTGACTGTTTTCCTCCTTCCCACAAGAAGCGCCTCTGGAGTGCTTCAATTTTTTGGATGACAGAGGAAGGGGCTAAAAGCAACGAGCTCTGATAGATGGGTATGCTGGTCAACACGGCTTTAATCAGGACAACTTTCCCGGCTAAATTTAACCAGTTGGCTGATTAGCTAAATTTTTTAAATTGTCTATTAGCTGATTCCAGTGTGTAGCTTTTGGGACATATTTGAATATAGGAATTCCTAGGTATTTGAAGGCCTCCCAGTAGGTGTGCCCTTCCATCCCCAAAACTATTGTAATTCCCATCATTTCCTTTGGCGTAATATTCCATCCATAAATTTTGCTTTTGGCCTGGCTTATTTCACTTCATGAGACTGCAGCATAAGCTTCCAACTCCTCTTTAAACTTATTTGCTATTATAGGGCTTGCACCTCCCAACAACAGAGTATCGTCTGCAAATTGCGCATGATTTATGTCTTTCACCCCTCTCGCGATTCTCAATCCCTGGAGGTTATTTTGAACTTGGGAATTTTCCAAGTGATAGCTTAGGACTGAAGCTTGGATTGCATATAGAAGGGGTGAAAGGGGGCAACCTTGATTTAAGCCCCCGGAGGCTTGGAAGAACTTGGTTAATTTCCCATTCGCCATAGGAGCTATCCATGGTGATCCAATACATGCTTTTATCCAATTTACAAAAGACGGGTCAAAACCAAACTTTCTCATTACTTCAAATAAAAAGTTATGTCTAACTCTATCAAAGGCATTGGCGAGAACTAGTTTAATTATCATACCTTTGTCTTTCCTCCGGACACTTGAATGTAGGGCCTCTTGAACTAGAATGATGTTGTCAGCAATATGCCTACCTTTGATGAAGCCTCCTTGGTTTTCTGAGACGATGAGAGGGAGGATTGTTTTGAGTCTGTTGGCTATTACTTTGGTGAGGATTTTGTAGCTTGTGTTGCAAAGGGAGATTGGCCTGAAACGATTGAAGGTAGTTGCTCCTTTCTCTTTCGGGATAAGCGCCAGGAAGGCCGAATTGGTGCTCCCGCCCAGTTTGCTGCTCTGTTGCGATTTCCTGATCATCTTGGTGAGATCCGATTTTATTACTCCCCAACACTGTTGGTAGAATCTGGCAGCAAAACCATCCGAGCCTGGGGCTTTATATGGGTTCATTTGGTCCAGAGCCTCCTTTATTTCTTGCTGCGATACTTCCTTAGTCAACTTGGAATTTATTTATTCCTTAATGAGGCCTGGAATAATGGAGAGAGGGTACATCTGAGGGTCTATTACTGTCCCTTGCGGTTCTGAATAGAGTTCTGCAAAGGCTGCTTGTTTTATACCTTCTGGATCTGCAATTGTTTCATTTTGAACCCGGATTTCTATCACTGCTTTATAGTGCTTCCTTGCCTCCACCTGCTTGTGGAAGTAGCTTGTATTTTGATCACTTTATTTCAGCCAGAGGCTTCTGGATTTTTGCCTCCAGTAGTTTTCTTCCTCTCTGCAGGCTCTGTGCCATTGTCTTTGAAGGCGGTCCTCTTGTTGTAGGCCTTCTTGCATGATCTCCTTGTTTTCCGTTTCCAGCTGAAGGTTCTCGAGTTGCTTTTGGTCTTCTATGCGTGAGGTGATTGGATTTGGTTGGCCCTTTGCCCAAAATTTTAGAGTTGTCTTTAGTCTTCTTAGTTTCTCTTCCCAGACATAAAAAGTTGAGCCCTTAACAGTGCTGGTCCAAGTTTTGAAAACCAGCGGGAGAAAGTCTTTGTCTTGGATCCAAGTCGGGTTAAATCTGTAAGGGATGGGTCCTCAGACTTGGTCAGTTTTTATTTCTAAGCATATGGGCTTGTGGTCTGAGACACTGTGGGGTAGAATATCTGCATTTGCTGCGAGCCCCAGTAAAAGAAAGGAGCTTTGGACAAGGAATCTATCTAGTCTGGCAGCAATGTGCCCAGGGCCTATCCTTTTATTTGTCCACGTGTAGAGTCCTTTGGCAGGCTTGATGTCTATTAGGTCCCAGGTTGAGACTAGGTCTTCCACCCATTCTCTGGCTAGGTCTCTCACGATGGATCCCCCTCTTTTTTCCTCCTGAGCCAGGGTTACATTTAGATCCCCACCTAGAATGATATTGTCAAGTTCATTTTGCTGCAAGAAGTCTTTTAGGGATTCCCAACAGTGTTTTTTTTCCTCTATATGTTGCGGTACATAGATGTTGAAGAGGCTTACCAAATAACCCGAGTCTTTGTGGAGGAGTTTGGTGTGAATTCAGTGCATGCATGTGTCAGAGCTTATCAGATCTATTTTGGAGGTGTTCCACAGAGTGCATAGTCCTCATGAGGCGCCTCTGGCGTTTTCGGCTATTCCTTGGCTGCCTCTCCAAACGTTCAACGAAGCTTTGAGGGAGTCTTGCTGACTCATCTTGGTCTCCTGGAGTAGTAGGATGTTTGCTTTCGATGCTTTGATTATATCCTTGAGTGCTTCCTCTTTCCTCTTGCTACCAAAACCCCTACAATTCCAGGAGGTTGGAATCATCAATTACCTTGGGGGGAGGAGTGGCCTCCTTGGGAGGCTTTGGCTTGCTTTCTAGTGTGTCAAACGCTGATCAATTGTATGATGGTTGGTTGTGAACCCTTTAGGATGTCCTTGTAAGTTTCCCGGTCTCTTTCTGCTTTTTTGGTTTTCCTGCCTCTTCCCTTTTTTTTTGGGGTGGCCCAAGCTTCGCTTGCGCCTTCTGAGTCACTTCCTGTCGAGATCTCCCCTTCCTCTATGTCTTGACTTCCTTCCATCCTTTGGGGGGATTTGTTTTGCTCCCCTTCTTCTGCTGGTACTTGATTTCCTTTGTCTTCAGGGGTCTGGTTTCCTCTTGCTTCTTCCTCTTGGGCCTCTTTACTTGGATCTGCTTCCTCTTCACCAGATTCCCTAGCCAAAATACTGAAGTTGTTCTCCTTCTCTTTAGTTTTTGAGTTTTTGGCTTGCGTTGGGGCTATCTTTTCGCTGCTTGGTCCTTTCGTTTTGGCTTTCCCCTTTCGAGCCTGTTGCCAGCCTTCGTCCCCTGCTTTCTCTATAATGGGGATCTTTGGGCAGTTTCTTTGGAAGTGGTCGTATTCATGACAACCTCTACACTTGAACGGGAGTTGTTCGTAATCAAGCGTTTGGAAGTGCTGCCAATCCCCAACTTTTAGTTTTATCGCTTCCGGAAGGCCAACCTACAGATCAACTTCCACACAGATCCTTGCGCAGGAGTACTGGTCTTTTGGGTCTGCTCGATCGATGTAACGCCCCAGTCCATTTTTGATTGCTTGAAGCGAGGAGGGGTTCCAGCAATGTATTGGTAGATTCGGGAGTCGAACCCAGACGGGGACGTCTTTAGGTACTTCTGAGGCGGGATCAAAGGTTGGGGTCCAACGATTCAGATAGAGCCCTTGGGTGCCCACGAAGTATGATCCATTCCTAAAGATTAGATCTCTGTCTTCCTGGGAGATGAACTCGAAGATAAAATACCCTCTCCCAACCGCATAACACGTTACACTGTTTGTGATCAGCAGTCTCCAGTTCCTTTGGATCCAGTTGTCTGTGGATCTGGTTGAGGGCCAGAGTCCCATGAATTGAACTACTAGTCCTCACTCTGAGAGGGAAAGAGCGACTTTCATTGGATGATCGGGGGGAAGATCGATCTTCGGGACGACGTCTAATCTCTTTACGAAACTTGGAGGGTTAGAAGGAGGAAGCTTCTTGTTGCAGGCTGCAACGAGATTTCGAAAGGAGGTGGTTGGAGAGGGAGGGGGCGACGGCTCCCCTCCTCCCTGCGCATCCATGGCGGCGGCTAGGAGCGAACCCTAGTCAAATCTTCGAGGACGCACCAGAGTGTGTTTCCTTAGGAAGCGCTTAGATCATCCACCCTTACGAAGATACATGTTATAACACGAAAGACCAAGAATTTTAGTGGAAGCCCACGAGGGAATAGCAGGAGGGCATTGTGCAAGTATATATACTGAACTATGTTAAAATACCAAAATATTAAAATTAAACTATTTTTTATAATATTTTATTAAGTATTATTTCAAAAATCATTTGAAATAATGAAAGGCAAAGACAAAAAATAAGACCTAATATCATATTTAACTTATTAGGAGAATAAATCTAAGTTTTATTTCTAAATATTATAAAAATTTAGACTATGTTAGAACATTTGGCTCCATCTGGGGATTGTGTCTCCCTGGGAGGCACTAAATAACTACAGACCATGTGTCTTTTATTGGGTTATGGAGTCATTATTCCGGAAGAAAAGTAAATGAGCACTTCTAGTGAATGTTAATTTCTCCTTTAAACAACAATAAAACCTGCATTCTCACTTATAAGATGAATCTACAACTGAAGAGACTGAATCACTACTAATTTTAGAATTTAACATGTTTTATAGAGTAAGACTAGAGAAGGCAAAAAATATTTTCACTCAATCAACTTTACTCTAGAGTTGTTCAGGGTAATGCAATCATAAATTTTGCCTAAGGAGTAAAGTTTATAACTAGTGTTTTGTAACTCAAGGATTTTAATATCTTAAAGGTAATTATTAAGGTCATAACAAAGTTATTTATGAGGAAACTAGATTGATTGAGTATTAAAATAAAGATACGCATTGGTACTCTTCCTCGTCCTCACGGTGTTGCTACACTGCCAAAAATTGTCCATAGCCTATGGTGTAGTCACCTCGACATCACATGCCTTTCTTCAATGACAATGAGCGTCCATAACCCCGATGAAGATACCTGCATTTCCCACTTCAATTTCCTTTCACCATCTCTTTCAATTAGTTTGATAGTTTACGGGAGATGGGGGCAATCAACATGTTTGCCTTACCGAAGATTCATAAAAAGGTTTTTCAAAGATTGCAAGCCAAATCACTTCTTTACAAAAGAAAGGAGTAAAATTTGAATGGACTTCAAAGTGCTCAAAGAGCTTTCAACAACTGAAATACATTTCGACGAGTGTGTCAATCTTAAAGATTGCAGATCGAGATGAAGATTTTGTGGTGTGCACAGATGTGTACAAGGAAGGGCATAGTGGAGTCCTCACTCAAAAAGATCACGTGGTATGTTATGAGTCAAGAAAGTTAAAAGAACATGAGAGGAATTACACTACCCATGACTTAGAATTAGCAACCATTATTCATGCATTAAAAATGTGGAGACATTACTTCATGGAGAGAAGATTTGATCTAAGGACAAACCATTGTGGTCTGAAACATTTGTTTGGACAACCCACATTAAATGCCAGAAAAATAGATGGCTCAAATTTCTTAGTGAACATGACTTTGAAATTAAACGTATCAAAGACAAAGATAATCAAGTGGCTAAAGAACTCAACAAAAGAGCACACAAGATGCATATGGCGGCCATTGGTATGTACATCATATATTTAAATGACATAATTTTAGAGGCTTCAAATTTAGATCAACACTATTTAAAAATAAAAGAAACATTATAGCAAGGCAATTTAGAGCAGAAATTAAATTATTATGAGTTGAAAGAGGATGGAATACTCATGTATAAATGAAAAATATATGTGCCAAATTCTGGTGAACTGAAAAATACAGTGCGCAGATAAATGTAGAATGTGCCATATGCTAGGCACCCAAAATATCATAAATCCATTGCAGTTGTAAGAAGCCAATACTTTTGTCCAGGAATGAAGAAAGAAGTTGCTTATTACATAACTAGATGCCTAAAGTGTCAGAAGGTGAAGATCAAACATAGACATCTAGTGGGGCTGCTACAAATGTTGCCCATTACTGAGTTGAAATGGGAAGTGATTACAATTGATTTTATTACAAAGCTTCCCAGAACAATGAAGTAACATGATTCCACCATGGTGGTGGTGGAAAAATTGATGAAGGCTGCACATTTCATTCCTGTAAAGACCACACACAAGGCAGAAAATATTGCAAAGATGTACATGAAAGAAGTTTCCAGGCTATATGGAGTGCCCAAGGAAATTGTTTCAGACATAAATCTAAAATTCACATCAATTTTTTGGAAAGATTTGTTCAAAGGATTTAGGACAAATTTAAATCTCAGTACACTGTATCACCCAGAGTCAGATGGGAAAACAGAGAGGACCAATAGAACCATTAAGGACATGATCATAATGTATGTGATGGACCAATCATCAAAGTGGGAAGAATACATCCAATCAATAGAGTTTTCTTAGAATAATGGGTATCAAGCCTCATTAAAAATGAGCCCAATTTGAAGCATTGTATGGTAGGAAGTGTAATACACTAGTGAGTTGGGATAACCTAACATACATAGTTGTTATTGGGCCATATTTATTAAAAGAAATGGAAGATGAGATGACAAAGATTAGGTAGAATTTAAAGACTGCCTAGGATAAGCATAAAAGTTATGCAGATAAGAATAGAGTTTTCAGAGATTTTAAAGTGAGCAAACATGTTTTTCTAAAAGTGAAAGCGAAAAGAAGTTCGCTAAGATTGGGTTGCTGCCCAAAGTTGGCAGCAAGATATTGTGGGCCTTTTGAAATCTTAGAGAAAATAGGGCTAGTTGCATATGCTAGCATTTCCTACATCCATGAGAGTGCATAATGTGTTTCACGTGTCATTATTAAATACATATGTGCTTAACCCTAACCACATAATTGATTGGACGGTGATCTAGGTGGAAAATGAAGGGGATTTCCTTGTGGAACTAGTACGCATCCTGGATCGAAGAGTCAAAGTGTTTAGGAACAAGGAAATCATTCTGGTAAAGGACTAATAGAACTATTATGATCCTGAAGATGCAACATGGGAGCACGAAGAAACCACCCGAAAAGAATACCCACAAATTTTTGACAATTTTGAAGAAAACATGAGATACAAATGCAAGGCTCCATTTTTGGGTAGCTAGAGTTTAAGAAACACATTTTAGAGTTTTTGGTCACCTGCATTGACAAACCTGATAAAAGAATGGTGCAACCCTATGGAATAAGAGAAAAGAAGGGGGCACATTCCTTTGGTTAGCAGGTTGAGAGAAACAAGATATTTTGGTTGGGACTGTTGTTGGAGGGTGAAAATTGCAGAATTTTACTTTATTTTCTGAATGTAGTGATATAATTTGTATATGTATTTCGACATGCTACCATGCACGGAGGACGATGCACAATTATAGGGGAGGGGGAATGTAACATCCTCAGTTTAATTAATATATAAGGCATATATGAAATGTGGCTATGGCTAAGCGATGTAATATGTGAATTGTATTTATGTTTTTAAATAAATAAAAATGTGATACCAACTACCGGGGGACAAGGACAGAGATGGGGGATGAGTTTTCCACAAGAGAGAAGACTGTCTAAGAGGGGTCAAAGGGGGAAATTATTTATGGTTATTAATCCAAACCTAAATTTATGTATTTTATTATTATTTGGGACAACCTTCTATTTTCCAGTTGAGTGTAAGAGAGCCTAATCATTGAATACCTATACGAGGGTGGGTGTAAAAATTCACATCCCATAGTTATTGGGAGAATGGGGATGAAGTACAATCAACATTGTGCAGAGTTAGCAGTCAACTGGCTTGGGGAAATTGATATAGATGTAGGAGAATACCAATGGGTTGTTTGATATCTGAGTTGTGAGTGGACAATGACATACACCGCTTTCTTATGGATTCCTAGCCCCAGCTCGGGGGTGACTTGTTGTTGAGATTTGGAACAACAAATCTATGGTTGAGTGGAACGATCATCCCAAGTAGTTGGTTTCACAACCATTTTAAAAAGATAAGTGTTTATTTGTTCCCTAAGTTAATTTATGAGTTTAATTATTATGCTTTTTTACTATGTGAATGGGAATTAATTATATGTTATTGTAATGCATTAATTAACTACATTCATTTTTAATTCAACATGATGTAGACTCATTAAATTATTGGTATTAGAATGGTTAAATCTGTGTATAATTCGTAGCTAATAAGCTACATGAATTTAGTTAGCATATTTTTTTTTTTGAACTTATGTGTATTCCACGTAGTAATGTTCCTCAATTAAGCTGGGGGAATGTTACAAACAACATGGCTAGAAGTCGTTTCAATAATTTACTCATAATGACCTCAACATGTCATTAACGAGATTAAAACCTAGGTGGGAAGGATAACACTCCATCCCACAACCACACGAGCTAGACCCAATTGCAACTATGTTATACCCATATAATTTGTAATGCTTTTGGAGACCCAAATGAGATGGAAGGAAACAAAAATCAGAATAGGTGATTGGAATGCCCTAGATTTTGGTCCATTGGTAATTATGTACTTATATTTTGTTTTGAACAAACATCATGTTTGACTTAGTATCATATTCTAATTTGCTTTTAACCCTCCACCCATTCATCAGGTGTTGATCGAACTAGTTACAATGTTAGATACACACGACATATGGACATAAGGTTCAGTTGATATTTATGTATATGTGGCTAACTTGGGATTTGTGATTATATATGCTCATGATATGACACTTAGATGATTACTAAGGTGTAGAGTTATTTATTCCATGCTTATGTTGATTGATAGATTAGATCCCATATGGAACATGTGATTTTAGATGTTTACATTCTATCATTTAAATATTTTATATTTATAAATGTATATGTAATCACTTGTGTTCATGAAAATCTAGATGTATATGTCATAATTATAATGAGATATTTGTAAATTTCATTATGGATGTATTACTCGATGATGATGCATATGTTTGGTTAGGTAACATGTTTGATTAATATGCTCTGCATGCATTCAGTGGTTGTAGTGCCGAATATTATTCATGCCGTCAAAAGCTAATTGTATTTCATCATCTTTATTTTCTAGTAATATTGATGGTTTGTGGGCAAGCACAATTTTTGCAAGATACAAAGACTTGTCAAAAATTCTTAAGGGCATTCCTTAGAAACAAGATTTGCATAACAACAATTATGACTCGATGTTAGGGTGTTGATCCTCATTCTATTAAAAGGGCACAGATGTTTCCCATCATGTATTCTACAAAACTTGGAGTTGTAGGAGGTTGGTGTGAGTTATTCCACACACTCCTAGATGTGTGATGGTGACTTTAAGGTTCTTGTTGTGGGGTCATGCATATGCAATGGCTCCAACTGTTTTCCACTCCCCACCTTTCATTTTAACCATACAAATGACTTGTTTTATGGCAAGTAGGGGCACTCAAAGATGAGTGATTATTATTGAGTTGGGGAGATGTTAAAGTTTGGAGCTAGAATTGGTTAGGTTGGTGTTCTGACGAGTTAGTGACTGGTTGGGCTTGGGATGGGGGCTGAATATGTCATCCAATATTAAAAGGCGGGAAACCCTCTAATAATCCTACAAATAGTGAGTCCAAGGTTCTTAGTAATCATATTTGGAATGTTTGTATTAATCTTGTTACATGTTACTTAGATGTATATTATGTCATGCTCTATGCATATATATATCTTTATGTTTTAGTTTAATTACATGTATTAGATATAATAGGAACTCTTTACATACTACTATTACATATGTATGCTAGATACATAAATTAATAGGTATGGATATATTAGATTAATTAATCACTTTTCATAATTATCAAGTAATTATGGTGTGTGTGATGTTTGTGTATTGCGACGTGTTAAGCTTACGAGATTAATGTAATTGGTCATTGTTATGATAGGATACGGTGATGAATGTGGTTTAAATAATGTAACGGACAATAATTTTACCACATAATCAATATTTTTTTCCTCGTGGAAAAAAACAAGTAATTTTATTCATGAAAGATAAAATTACATCTGTATATGTTGGGGCATTCCTTTGGTTAGATTGCCACAAAAAACAACATGGTGTTTTTCACCTATTCAAAATTGATCTTGCTAACCAAGAGAGGTGCCATTTTTGTTTCACATATCTTTTTTGTTTTGTACAAAATATCCTTATAATTTATGAATTACAATCCGCCTCTTTAGGAAGAGGGAGAGGGATTCCAAGAAAAAGCAAGCTAATGGAAGCTTGCATAACAAAAAACCAAAAAAAAGAAGAAAATTCTTTGAGACAAGTTATTCAAAGAGAGGACCAAGAGTGGTGAAGATATTCTGAGGAGCCAGCCGAGCTGTCTACCCAAATCTTCCAGCAGCGTTGGTCTAGGTCAAGACCAACCTTTGAGAGGTTGTGTGCTTCTTGATTCTTGTTCTTGTAGACATGAGAGAAAGTTGCATGAGTGAAGAAAGAGACGAGCCTTATGAAGTCCTCCAAGAGTGGTTGTAGTGTGTATGTGTGTAGTGTTTTTCTATCATTTATACATGATATCACCAATTGAAAGTCGCCAAAAATATTTATATGTGAAATGCCTTTTTCTCTTGCGATAGTAAGGAGAAGTTTTACAACCATGAATTCAATGAAATTGTTGGTTGCTACCTTGAGGTGCGTAGCAAAATAATTTTTTGTGGTAATATCTAGAAAGATTATACCTCCAACAACCCCTATAGAGGGAGAGCCTTGGGCTACTCCATCAAAGAAATCCCAAGGAGTGGAAGGGTCAATAGAAGGGGGTTGGGAGGGGGGCAAGCCAAATGCCCTAGACTGTGATGAGGGGCAGGGATTTGTAGGGAGAGGAGGTGGGGGAGGAGAACTAGAAGTGAAGGGCTATGTCAATTGAGGGTCCATCCCAAGGGTCAGGGGAAATAATGGCAACCTTTAAGTCAGACCATACAACTTTTGCGAAGGAGCATTGAAGGAATAGACGGGGAATGTCTTTAGAGTCATGTTTTCAAAGTGCACATATGCTTGGGCCAACAAAACTATGTTTCTGAAGATTTTCTCAGGTGGTGGCTTTGTTGGTTAGAAGGAGCCACATAATTTTTTTTCTTTTGTAGGGTAGTTCAATTTCCAGAGGGTAGTCCCCCACCATGGGGATGGCTCGTCAATATGTTCAAGTATGAGCACCAAGTATCCCTTCTTTGGAGAATAAATTTCAAATGGGTTAAAAGACCAAATTAGTGTCTCCTTTTGGTCAGATAGATTGACCATGGATTTGGACATGGTGGCGTATTCTTGCCATACAGAGGCATGAGATTCATTTAGGCCTATTTCATTCCATGTTAACCATCGAGTTGTGCCCTGAATCATATCATGTCTGACTATTTGTTGAAGATGAACAAATCCTACATTGTTTAAATCCCGAATGACTAGTTATGGGAGGATGTGTTTGCCTTGAGATTCTATCCAGGGATCCTTTCCAATATGAACATCTACACTATTTCCCACTTTCCATATGATCCAATTCTTGATCAGGGAGAAAGCATTTATTGTTTCTTTCCAAATAGTAGATCCATTCTTTGAAGTATTTTGTGGCATCCTGATGCAGTCGAGAATAGTGAGCGAAGGGAAATATTTCTCCTCGACTATGCATGACCAAAGACCTGTGTTGTAGAAAATTCCCCATACATTTTTTGCAGCTAGAGCTTGGGACAAAAGATAGATGTTTTTTAGTCCCCAACCACCAAGGGACTTGGGGGATGATATCCTTCTTTTGATGCCAATACCAGAGATCTTTTGTCTTCTGATCCGGACTAGAGGAAGCGAAGGGAGAGCTGGCTGATTTTTTCAATAATGCCTTTTGGTACCCAGGACAAGGATGTCCAGTAGACAGGGATGGCCTCAAGCATGGATTTGAGAAGTACCAATTTTCCCACTCTGGATAACCATCTGTTTTGTCGGGATATCAACCTTTTTTCTATTTTTGCACAGAGCCAATTCCAATCCCTTTTGTTGTAGTTGTTTTCCTTTAGAGTGAAACCAAGGTACTTCATAACCTCCAATTTTTTTATGAAAGGGGTGCCCTAGTGATCTAGATATATGTTGGCATTCATAGTCAGATAGTCCCCAGGAAAAGAGAGAGGATTTGTCTTTGTTTATCTTCATTCCCGTGGCTAAGCGAAAGGTATTTAGGACTTCTTTTTGAGTGGATGTGTAAGAGATATTTCCTTCATAGAAAATTAAAATATCATTGACAAAGATAAGGTGGGTTAATGAGAATTTGGGATTGATTTTTATACCTTTTATCTTAGTTGAATGACTTTCACTGTGAATGATCCTGCTGAGACATTTGACCACCAATAGAAAATGTAGCGGCGATAGGGGCATCCTTGACAAATACCTCTTTCAACTCTACAGAAGGAGAGGTCGAGCCATTGATTAGGGGAGTGAAGGAGGTAGACAAGATATAATTCATCACCCAGGAGACAAAGGAGTGGCAGGATCCCAAGTGAATCAGTATAAGTTTGATGTAAATCCAATTGACTTTGTGAAAAGCTTTGGATAGGTCAACCTTATATGTTATGGCTCTCTGCTTTTGAATGTGAACAGAGTGAAGTCCTTCTTGAGCTATGCCATTAGCATAAGGTATTTTTCTACCTTAGAGAAAGCCAAATTATTCTTCAGATGTGTTCTCACTCAGAATATCTTTGATTCTATGTGCGATGATCTTGGCTATAATTTTGTAGACACTATTGCAGAGAGAGATGGGTTGGAAGTGGTTAAATATTTTGGGGTTGTCCACCTTTGGAATGAGAGCTAAGAAAGTGGTGTTGAAAGGGGCATGTATCTGTCTTGTTCTTCTAGAGAATTTGACCATGTCTAGAATATCCGCTCCAATAATTTCAAAACATCCTTGATAGAAGTCAATTGTGAAGCCAATGGGACCTGAGATTTTTTCCCTCTGAAAACTATGAATGATGTTTTCCAACTCTTCCATTGAGATTCCTCCATTAGTTTTTGGTTTGTCTCAGGGGAGATGAACCTGAAGAAAAGTCTAGCCACCTTGATGATGGAATCTATATTTACCCTAGAGTATTCTTTGAAAAGGGACTCAAAGTGTGTGGCGTGTTCTTGTGCAGTGTCCTCAAAGGATGAAGTCATTGTACCATCGCTTCTAACAACTGACCAAATGGTGTTGTGTATCCTTCTATTGTTTGCAAAATGGTGGAAATACCTAGCATTTTCATCTCCAGCCTTTAGCCAAAGGGCTCTGCTTCTCATTCCCATTCTCGCTCTCTCTTTTGGAGGATTTTGCTTCTTTGGAGATCAAGGGTTTTGTAATATTCCTTCATTTCTTCCAAGAGATGACATGTTGTTTCATTTATATGCCATTCCCTCATTTTCCCCCTATTTCTGTCAGGGATTTGTTTTCATTATGCTTCCTTTTCTTATTCCAAGAGACAAAGGTCTCCTTTTCCCTTTTTAGATTTTCCATGAATTAGATGGCTGGCAATTCAGGGAGGTGTGGTTTGTAAGGCACCTATCCCTCTTTAATTGCTGAAATATATGAAGAGGATTCCATCTAGAGAGGGTTGAATTTTAAAGGGTTGGGAGGCTTCTTCCCAACACCTACTAGTTTTATCAAGATGGGATTGTGATATGAGATACCTCCCGCAACCACCCATTGACTAAAGAGAAGTGTGACTTGGAGGAAGGATTTTGATAGAAGGAATCTATCATGTCTCTTAGCCACCCTGTCATTCCCAACTCTCATATTCCTACAGGTAGGGAAATATTTCATAGGTTGAATATCAGATAAACCAGTTTCGTCCAAATTCTGAATGAAGAAATCTGAGAGGGGGTCCTTTTGGGTCGAGGGCCCCTAGATTTCACAGTCTCCCAGGGTGAAGTTTAAGTCTCCCTCTTAGGAAGAAAATACGATGGATTATTTTTTTGGTAAAAAAGGATTGCTAGAACTCCTTCTTGT
>ML793109.1:52600-63440 GCA_009831015.1 Picea engelmannii
TTTCTTACTCCTAGGGTTTCAAGCAAGCAATTTCATAATCTTACATATGAACAAGTAAACATACCATAGACATTTATCATGAAATGAAAATTGCAGATTTACTTACTTCACCAAGAATAATCAAGCACAAAAACCCTATATTTGCCAAAATTTCACCAAGAAATGATCCAAAATGCATCCAAAATAACCTCCAAGCAAGTGTGCCTTGGTAATTTCAGCTAATAACACCTTTAGGGCGAACATTTCAGTCCTCCCTCTTGTGAGAGGTGAGTTGTGATGTAAAAATGAGAGTACTTTATGTTTATTTATACAAAATTTTGACCTTTAATTAATTTTCAGGTCAAAATAAGGCCGACATGGATAATTTACAATGAAATTCAATTTTGACATAATAAAAATTAATTAGCATCTAAAGACACCTCCAAGGGTGACGTTGAGGCCTAAAGGTGGAACGTTGGGCCTAAAATGTAGGGCGCTTGGCCTCTAGAGGTCCCAGATGATGCCCACATGTGCCACCAGTCTCATAAATGCCTCCAAAATGAAAACTCTAGCTTTGGATGACGTCTAGGGTCATGATGGTGACATCTAGGGCCCTCAAGGGCCAACGTCCATGTGGAAGAGCAAGGTCCCCCTGGGTCTAGGTCTGCCAGGGTGCCTCCAAAGGCAATGCCCTTCTGTTTCCCTATGCAAATCTTCAATTTCTTCTTACCCCTACTTGGGATTGCAACGTCCATCTGTGGGCTTTAAGCCCCCATGAAGGTTCGAGCTAATCATTCCCTTATGTGTACCTATCCACCGGGCAATGTCTTGCAACAACAACAAGTACGCCCTGCAAGGGTTCATAAGTCACAGGGATCATACCATGTAAATCACATCCAATAATTAAATTACCCAAAATGTGCATCAAACCCCCCTTAACCCAGACAAATGCTCAAAGATGTTATGCAACTTGACAAGTTAGGTTTGGAGAAGGTCTCAGGGTGTCCTATTGGGCTAACCTCTCTTAAGTTTGGGGTGTTTCCTAGGTGGGATCTAATCCAAGTCATGTAAGTGTATGAGGTGGCATATGGTAAGTATTTGGGCATGGGGTGCATGTAATAACAGGGAAATGTAAAGTCTTACTTGTGGGTGCCTTTGTAGTGGGCGAGATGCACCTTGTCATAAATGAAATTGTTTCCTATCCCATTCATTGCCTTTTATTCTTATCTTTATTTCTTTTGATCCTTTGCTTTTGTGCTTCAAGGGAAGAGTTGAGGGCCACTGTCCTAGCTTGATGAATAGAGGTGACAGTGTTATCCACAAACATTTCACGGAAATGAGAAGGCTGGATCGTGATGAGACCTCTTTTCTCTTGGCTATGCCACCAAGAGCCACTACCYTGGTTTGGTGACTAGATAGGTGGTAGTGTCATACCGCTACATGCCCATGGTCATAATAGGCCGGCTCGTGATGAGACCTCCTATCCATCAACTAGTACCTTGAGTGTTTATGTATCTTATGGGTCCCTTTTCTTAYTGARAAGTTTTTCACTGCTTTCTCGGGGATCCCTGGGTGAAGCATCTCAAAGATTTCAACACTGGCTTTTAACTCTTGCTAACTACTTTTACCCTCTAGGCCTTTAGCCCCTTCTTCCCACAAGGTAAGATTCAACCCTTCCTAGCGTAGCCAATCCCAATGCCCAAACAAGGATAGGGGAGATGGAAGGAATAAAGATGGAAAATGGTAAGTAGGAGGGAACCAACGATGACTTTTCATAGACCCACCCAGTAGCAGCCCATCCTAAAGGGAAACCAACTTACTAGGGCACCGTGTTACCCTTCCAGATATAAACGAAGCAAAGAGCATAATTTCCAAGCAAACGTCATGAAATGAAGAAGGATTCAATACAACATATTCAAGTGCTTCAAAAATTAGAGTGATACATACCATGATACCCGAACTCATTACCTCATGGAGCAAGACCCACCACTACTTCAGGACCAGGCTGGTGGGATGGATACTGCTGTTGGTGATAAATGGACCGCACTGAAGAAAAGAGGGTCCCTTCGGGGCCATGCTCAAGTTGTCTGGCTCTTAGGACTCCATGTCTAGGACCTATGGGCCTCGAGACGTGATCTCCTTAGTTATCCCTAGGCTAGGGGATAACATCTGGCTCCAACTCGGGGGCATGTGCTCATCGTAGAACACATGAGAACCTCAGCATCTCTGGTATGACTTGTGCCTGCTAAATGTCAACAAAGGATACTAGTAATCCCTAGGGTGGTGATATCACCCCTTGTTCATATATGATATAATAAACAAATAAAGAGCATCTCTAATCTAGCATATGATCATGAGCATATATATATACATAGTGAAACAAGACAATATGAAACTACAACTATACTAACATGATATGCAATGGTATGTACAATGGATGAAAATACCTACCTATCCTAACTTACCTGTACCTACCTATGAAATGCTAGGTACAAGCATACCACCAATACAACCACGCTAGCAAGGTATCATAACACCTGCGTCTGTGCTTCATCATAAACCTAAACAATGACAAGTTAAGCACAAAATAAACATGAGTTAGAACGTGGATTATATCATAGGAAATTGTAAAGTCTAGCTCATGGAGGCGGGAGGGAGGGATAAAATCATGCCAAGTCACCCTTCGAGAAAAGTGATCAATCCATCTCAGAAAAGGATCGTGAGAGGTCAAGGGCTCAAAGGGCTAGCTCAAAGAGTCTAAGGGTTGACTACCTTGGATGTCATCACTCCCTGAGGTCTGAGAAGGGATTAACAGGAACTTAGAGGGAAACTGACAACTTCTTAGGGGAAAGCTAAAACATTGAGATAGTAAAATTATTAAGGCATTCAACCTCCCTTTGAATTCTAACAGAAAGTTTTTCCCTAAAGAAAACTTGAAACAAGAGCCATGTTCCCCAACTGCATCCTTAGTGACATAACAAGGTAAATCAATCAGAGGGGAGATGGACAAACTTGTCACAAGTATCCTGCTTCAGGCAGGCAACTTCCTCTTTATCAAAATTTGAGCACAACGATGGTTGATAATCTTCTTCATAGAATAAATCCAAGTGGTCAAAAGAATACTCATCAAAATCCTCAAGGTATGACCGAAAATCATCAGGAGAACATTGCACTGGGTCATCCTTGGGTGCTTCGAAAAATTATGTAATTATATCATCATCTTGTTGCCAAATGTCAAAATTATCAGGAACATCATATGATTGTTGTAAAGGAAACATTCAAAGATATCCTTCCATATCATAGATGGGATCCACATCAGAACCAATCAGATCCCACTTACGTCTTCCAACATGTATGAACTCATCTATATTATCAACCATGTCACTACCTTTATCATAACATGAAGGATTTAATGCATTCAACGGCTCCTCTAATACTTCTTCACATTCCAGATCATAAACTAAGGCATCATCAAAATCTTGGAAAGGGAAATAACTTACCGTGTTCACTTCTTGTTGTGCAAGAGCATCAAAGGCTTGGATGGCTTCATCAAATGGAAGAGCATTTAGTACATCATCCCCAAGACTCACCTCTTTAATCATCTTTTTGCCTTCATCAAAAAATGAAGGACCTAGCTCTTTCAAGGGTTCCTTTACTTCTTCACCTTCTAAATCATAGAACAAAGTGTCATCCAAAACCTGGAAAGGAAAATGATTCACCTCATTCTCTTCGTCTTTTGCAGGAGAGATAGGATCTTGGAGAGTTTAATCGGACGGAGGAGAGGATACTAGTGCTTCATCCTCATAATTCACTTCTTTAGTCAAGTCTTTATTGTATTCTATTGAATCATGGAAAACATCTTGCTCCTCTTCAATGGGTTCACAACCTTCTTCATAAATCTCTCCTTCTATATCAGAGAGTTCTTGGTATTGAGTATGGTACACGTCCCTAAGATCTTCCATAATCTCAGTGGTGAATTCTTCGTCCTCTAAGGCTATTGCGAGATTCTGTCTTGTTACGAGGGTACTGAAAATGTTCTATTTTTGAATCAAGGAGATTCTCTTCAATGTCAATACTAAACTCTTTAGCCTCTGCCAATGATGTGGGCTTTTTCTCTTTAAGAATGTATCAGAACTGCCCTTCAAAAGCATTCATGTAAAGGAGACGAACTGATGATGTTGTAGGACGGTAATCTGTTGGAATTTGATTGTACAACCTGTCAAATCTGGAAATGAATTCCTTTACTGTTTCATTCTCCTTTTTCTTTATTTGATTGAACCGAGTTCCAAGTGTCCCACCTTCTGCTTTTCTCGACCATATGCTCTTGAATAAGTTGGAAAAAGCATCATAGGACGTGATATGATTATCAGAGAGTCCTTTGAACCAATCAAGGGCTCTTCTTCAGTCAATGACGCAACAAATAACCTCATGGCCACATCCTCATGATCAATACCTGCATTTTCGATGTCCTGCCCCATGGCATAAATGTGGTCTTCAACAATTATCACATTGTTTCCTGGGAACTTTGGCAATGACTTGTTGACTTATGTTGGCATTTTGTTAGGGTAACCATGGATATCTGCCATGTTAAAGGGTTTATAGAGGTCCCTTTCCCAATGATGAGCCATTGGAACAAGAGGAAGGGTATTGTGGAAAAGGGTTTTAGCAACAGGAGGCTTGAGGGGAGGCCTTCTTTGGTAAACCTTAGAAGGCTTGAAGGGGGAAAAGGTTTGGGGAAAGAAGGATTATGGGAAGGTGGAGTCACCAGATGAGTTTCAAGATGAGCTCATCAAGGAAAAGGGAAAGGGAACGTCCCTTAGGTGGAGTCGCTAGGCAAGCTAAGGAAAAGGCTTTGAGATAATTTACCAAAGTGTCGTTAGGGTATGAAGAAGATTCAAAATCTTCCTCGGCAACGACACCAAAATGTTATAGCACAAGTTGTAGGTTGGGCAAAGCCCGACCCAACCACAAAGCAAGTGCTATAACTTGAGAATCCTACACCGAATGTCACCTCGATGTAGGTCCCACACTTAAAGGGTGACTAGGTCACTCTAGGGAGACGATCCCGGTGACCTTAGGGGGAATGAGATGGATATGGATAGAGATGGAAGTGAAGCCCCTAGAGGTTAAGTCTAAGTGGAGTGAAATGTGGGAAAATATGCCTTGTAAGTCAAGTGATTGTTGCCCGAAAGGTATAGTATTTCTCTAGATGATTGCACCTGCTCGAGACACAAGGAAATCCAACTTGCAATGATATATGTTAGTATGGATCAGCAAGTTAAGCTTGCTGTCCCTAATTTGCAGCAGTAGATGACAGTTTATATCAGCAAGTAAGACATTCAAATCAACATGTAAAGCATGAGATCAGTCAACAATATTATCAAGGAGTATGGCAATCAAGTATGACTGAAAAATGGCACTTTAAGGCTGAATAAAGCAAGCTGTTATAACATGTATTTTTTGCAGAAAATTGCAACCTTATGGCTGTAGCTTTCAGTCACTTATATCAGAAAATTACACCATCAAAATATGCCAATAGTTAGCCCAAAAGATGCGCCCTAGTTAGTAGAGTAAATGAGCAAAATTTAGGAGCTAGTCTAGGGTTAGTTTAGCAGTTATGGTTAGCAGTTTATCTATGTTAGATCAGCCCTAATGGCTGTAGTTTGGGGTTTGTAACAGCAAGTTAGGTAGTGGGAGAGAGGGGACGCCCTAGTAGGGGAAGAGTCCTCTCAATGAGGCAAACCAACTTCAAGCAAGAAACCTTTCAAAAGATAAAAATTTATGTTTCCCAAGGCAATGATTTTATATCTCCAATGCAAAAAATATATGACTAGTGCCTTTACTATTGGGTTAATGGAGTCAAATAAAGAAAGAGTTAAGAGAGGCTACCTCCTTGGGGGTGTAAGCCCTTTTAATTCCCAAGGCAAGCTTCTCTAGCTAGGGTTTAAGCTAAGAGAGTGTATGCCCTTATACTTCTCTTAGCAAACACTTGTTTAACCAATAACATGAAGCATAAAATGATGAAGACTATGGTGGGGTTGTATGCCCTTATACTTCCCACCTAGCTCCTAGCACAACAATCCTTGACTTGAAAAGAATGATAGCATAAGAGTAAAAGACCATACCAAAATCAAGAAAGATGCTAAGATAATCCACCATAAGAGCTAGAAAGCATTCATCCAAGGCTAGCGCCTGAGTCCTTCATCAACCATTCATCAAGATAGCCATAAACAAGTGCACAAGAGACAAATAGAACCACGTGTAGCGAAAATTTCAGACCAATACTTCTCACAATAAGGGAGAGTTATGTTAAAATGAGATCTTATGATCTCTTATTTATACAAAATGTCACCAAGGTGAATTGTCCACAAATTAAGGAGTAAACCACAAGACTAGGTGTCAACAACCCTAGTCTTTCCGCCTTTAACAAAGTAATATTAAACAATTCATCTAAAGTTTCACTTTTGCACAAATAAACCCTAATTTTACATCGACGTCTCCCTTTTAGGGGATGTTTTGCCACTTCGAAAAAGTCGTTGGTGTTGGAGAAGCATGGGTAGGCCTCCAAAGGCCACACGTCAAGCATCTAGACGATCTCATCACGGTGAAGAGTCAAGACCCTCTTCTCCTCAAAACGTCCATGTTTCAATGAGTGGCACCCCAACACCAAGCCCTAACCCCCAAAGGTGATGTCATGCCTCTAGAAGTGATGTTTTGCCTCTCCTAGGCAAAACGTTTGGCATGTGGGGGCTACAACCTGTGGGCTTGTAGCCGCATGGAAGCCGAAGCTAGTTTTTTTTTCTCCCAAAACTGTCCATCAACTAGGTCCTGCAAAGACAAATGAGCACGCCCTCCAAGGATCTCAAGTCATAACATCATGATAAGTGAATCCAATCAATAAATAAGCCATTGAAGCATGTGCATCAAAGATCACTATATCAAACAATTAATTGCTCAAAGACACTATTCGACTTGTTAAGCTTGAATATGGGAGGGTTGAAGAGGTGTCCTACTGGGTAGATCTCGCCCTAGGTCAAGGAGAGCTTCCAAGAGATCCCTCTCTAAGCCATGTAATGTGAATGAAGTGGTTGGGGTCAAGACTCAATGGGCATAAGTCTCATGACATACAAGGGGTTGTAGTGTCTCATTCATGGGTGCCTTTGTAGAGGGTGTGTGGTACCTTCGTCCGCAATGCACTTTTTCCAAGCCCATCAATTGCCTTTTATGTTTCTTTCTTTGTATTTTCTTTCAATATAGCATAAGGATAGGTTGAAGGTCACTGCCCTGGCATGGTGACCAAATGATGGCAATGCCACCCACGAACACCTAGTGGAAATGAGAAGGTTGGCTCGTGATGAGACCCCCTTTGTGTCAGCCATGCAACTGAGAACCATTACCTTGGTTTGGGGACCAGATGATGGCAATGTCATACCACTAGATATTCATTGACGTGATAGGTCGGCTTGTGATGAGACCTCCTATCCTTCAACTAACCTTTTAAGCATTCTTTATTATATTGTGGGTCCCCTTTACTGAAAGATAAGTGTTTCACTGCTTTCTTGGGTGATCCCTGGGTGAAGCATTTGAAAGTTTTTTACAAGGCTTTTATCTTTTACCCAACACCAACCCCTCTGGGCCTTGAACCCCTTCTTCCCATAGAATGAGGGATAACCCCTTCTTGGGTCAATACACCTTAAAATCCCAAGAGATAAGGAAACGAAGGTGAATAATGATGGAAAGTGGTAAGTATGGTCGGGAACATTACGATGGCTCTTTAAGGGAGTTCCTAGTAGCAAACCCATTCCCAAGGAAGACCACTTACTAGGGCAGAATGTCAACCACCATTGTGAAGCAGGGCAAAAGGCATAATGTTCAAGCATATATCATGAAATCTAGAGCAATCTAAGATACAACATACTCAACTGGCTTAAATATTGAAATGATGCTCACCATAATACTGACTTGTACCTCATGGAGCAAGGCCCACTGCCTTTCGGAAGCCAGTTGATGTGGTGGATGCCATCTGGAAATCTGTGACCATCTGTGGTGGTGAGAGGGGTTTCCATCTGTGCAAAAGGGTACTGCTGGTCATGTAGTCTGTCGAGACTCCATATCTGCAACTTGAGGGCCTCAAGATATAATCTTCTTAGTTATCCACAAAATGGGGATAACATATGGCTCCTACTTGGGGACGTGTGCTCGCCGTAGAGTGCATGAGAACCGCAACATCTCTTGGTAGACCTGTGCCTGCAAGGAGACATCAAACTGTCAAGTGCAGGATGGCCTAGTCATCCTTGTTGTCATATGATCATAATCAAAACCAACTAAGCTAGAAAAAGAAAATTTTTACATTTTTTTCAAAAAATTCTAAACTAAGCATGAAATCAATATGCAAGTAGAGCAAAATGAAAATGAAATGCATCTAAACTAGTATGAGCAATCAAGATGCAAATGCAGGGAATCAAAATGACTTACCTACTTACTTGGGGCATGGGCCCTGAAGAAGTCATGTGACCTGGATGTGAGGTTGGAGAAGAGACCCATCTATCGGTAGTGACATCTTTCTCCCGTCTAATGCCGTCAGATAGTACCTTTCTTTGTCAGACTTCTTCCTGATGATGTAAGGGCCAAGCCAAGAAATAATTTCTTGGTTATATCTGGGCTTGCCCTTTCTTTTGTCCCACATGAGCACAAGACGTCCTTCATTGAAATTGATGCAAGGTGTATTTTCATCGTATGGAAGCTCTATGTGGACTGTTTCTTTGACAATTTCTTCAAGTTTCTCATCTTCTTCTTGCATAATATGAATAGACCCTAGCTCCTTACCATGGTACTTTGTAGTCTTCTTTTTATCTGTCCATGGGAGAAACATCTCTATGGAATCTTCCTGCATGAAGGATAACTCAGATGGATCATACTCAATAACTTGTGGAGGCATATCATAGTAGTGTTCACTGACATAGTTAGGGCCCCTCAGATCCATCACATCATACATGTGTATCTTTCTTTTCCCTGTTATATAAGATCTCATACGTGCCATCGCCCATGGGAATATATGCATGTGTAAGGTTCATGCTAAGGAAACTTCCAAGGGATGAGGACCAGGTCCTCGACAAGAGCATCCCCTGTTGAAATAATGTAACTGTGAAGAGCATTCTTATTATTATTTGTTATTGGATTAAATCCCCATTGCGGATTAATCATGTCATTATTATTATTATTGTTATTGGATTAATCCCCATTGAGGATTAATCATGTCGGTAATTGTATAAGGACCAAATCCCCTTTTGCGGATTGGTCATCGGACAATTACAAAGGACATAATAAGAAGTCAGCCCCAACAATTATAATGGAAGACCCATAATTAATTAAATGTGGGTTTACCCACCCAGAGTGAGAGGTCGGCCTTGCCAGTTGCGACCTTTCACACGTGCCAGTCTGATATAAATAAGAGGCTAGTGCCTCACTTCAAACACACAACTCACTTGCTCATTTCTCTTATGAGGCAAGCTGCAATTACCAGAGAGAGGAGGAGAAGAGTGGCGCATCCCTTGGGGAGGACTTTCTGTATTGGTTTGAGTTATCTCTTGAACATTGTATAAGCTATTTATGATAAGGAAGTTTTTGTTGGGTTTTTTTCCCCTAGAGGGTTTCCCAGGATAAATGCTGTGTCTCTTGTGAATGTCTATTTCTCAGTGATCTTGTTCTTATTATGCTCTTATCTATTGAAATGCAAAGAACTATAATAATGGCATAAACATTGCATAAACATTAACATGGGATTAGAGCCAACCTGAAGAAAGCATTATTTGCAAGAGGAAAAACGTCACTGTTGGAGCGCCTGCAAATTAGGGTTTTGAAAAAGTATCTCTTTTCAGCCCCCTAACCTCCTGGAAAGTTGCACCCTCTCCCCAGGATCAATTTGACACCTAGAGCACACCTTTTCAGTGGCTAGATCTCCCGGAAAGTGAAACCCTAGTTTCACCAGAGTACCAGAAGTACCAGAAAACCAGTACCAGAAGTACCGGAAGCACCAGTCCAGAAATCCACAGATCAGATTTGACGGGGTAAAATTTGGATTTTCTCAGATCTGAGGACACCAGGCTACTCGCCTCAGCCAAGCGCACCTCCAGGTAATGTCAAAATTTGATTTCGAGCACTTTCAATTTTTTGGTTATTTTTGTTGTCGAAAGTACAAGATGTCTGCAAGCACAAAGCTTGTTGAGAAATTAAAAGGTATAGACAACTTCCGTCCCTGGAAGTATAGGATCGGTCTGATCCTTGCAGAGAATGACCTATCAAGATTTATCAAAGAAGAAGTGGAGGAACCTAAAGATGCTGTAGAGAAAGCGAAGCATCAGAAGGACTCAATTAGGGCTCAGAGAATCATTGCAGATTCAATCAAAGACCACCTGATCCTGTATGTATCGTTAAAGAAAACCCCGAAGGAGATGTTTGATGCTCTAAGCAAACTATATGAAGGAAAGAACATCAATCGAAAGATGAATCTCAGAACTCAGTTGAAGAATACCAAGATGCAGAAAGGAGAAATGATTCAAGAATATTTCTCCTGAATCTCCGAGATAAAAGAACAGTTGAAAGCAATTGGAGACACCATCGACGAGGATGAATTTGTAATAACAGCCCTAAATGGTCTCACAAGACCTTGGGATGCTTTCATCCAGTCAGTATGTGGCAGAAAGGAAAAACTATTGTTTGAAAGCCTATGGGAAGAATGCACCCAAGAAGAGACACGGGTAGCCAACCGTGAAGCACTACTAGCAAGGGACGATGATCAAGCCCTAGCTACTCATACAAAAGGAGGAAGGAAGAAACCCTACTTCAAAAGGGAATCTCATAG
>ML793109.1:88756-112334 GCA_009831015.1 Picea engelmannii
AGTTAGATGAAAACAATTAATTGTTTATTGTAAGAAGAGTTTAGCTAAAACCTATATAAGGGTTTTCTCTCTCCCTCATTTGATGTTTGAGAATTTGGGAATTGAGGAGCTCTACCCTTGGGCTACATTGTACATCATCTTGGCAAAGTTTAATGGAAGATTGGAGGTATCATTCTATCATATGTGAGGCTTAATTTTTTGCATGCTTTTAATTTTGTTGGATAATTGTAGGAATCTCTTGCAAAGAATGTGTTGTGAAGGCTTTGTAATGGAGCAGTTACCATTTGGATAGGAGTAATGTGTGGCAATTCTCTCTCATTTCCTTTTGCTGTTATATTTCTGCATATATTAATTCTTCACCATCAAACAAGTTGTTGTTGTTGTAATTAATATATCATTGTAGGGCAACATCTTCATCAACTTGTTCAAGAGTAGTACTAATAGGGCTCCCCAAGACTCATTTCTATAATTATTTCCATCACTATTAAAGTGGATTATGGCATGTTATTTGTAGCCCATTCCTCAATTATTTACAAAACAACCCTCTTTAGAGTGATCTTCCTTGACTCCATTTTGCCCAAGTTTTGGTAGGCACCAGTCTTGGGGTTTTCCATCACTTTTTGTTCTCACACCACTCAATAATCCATTCTACTACTACCATACATTTTGTTAAGGCTCACTATTAAAAAATAACCTTGTGCTTCCATTCCATAGCTTGAGCAATCGTATCTTTAGGGATGCCCCCCTTGAGTTGGAGAAGAGCCAACCATAAGTGTGAGGATTCGGGAAGAGCTACTGTGCTGATAGTGGGTAGTCTTCCTGGGTGCACAAAATTGGCGTTGTCTAACTGTTCTACGAAATGGTTTTTTTCACCGGAATCTGGCGATATAAATTTGCACGAAATCACTATTTTTTGGATGTTTAAAATCCATTTCTGAATGCAGAAATGGATTCAGCATGCTGAAAAACCCCTTGGGCACTCGGATTATACAGAAATAATCACTCAAATCTGCGGATCTAACAATTTTTCGCTGGATTTTGGGCAAATGTCCCCAGAAAATATCGCAGGAAAAGAGTCATTTCATAGAACGTTTAGACTATGGCCACAAAATTAGCACCTTGATGCTTAGGACTTTACACCATATGGGGGTGCTAGATTTTGTTGCAACATAGAGCATTGGAGAGTCCTAGCTTGTGATGTGCTTGAAGGACTATGTTGTACTAGGGTGCGATAAGCTTGAAGAACTATTTTGTACTAACGTGTGAGAAACTATTGGTATGTACCTGTAACTTCATTCTTATGTATATATGAAGTATGCTTTGTTATGCAAACTTTGTGTACTTGCAAATCTGATTTTGAGCTTATATTCTCATGGTGAATGAATAGTTTATAGGGCTGTTTGGTACGCTGATTTATCATGAACAGCTAGCTGATTTTGTTGAGTGATTTGACAAACATATAGAAGCTAAGTTTGGCAGATTTATGGATGTAATCAATATGCTGTAATAAAGTAAATTTTCAAATCTGGTATATGTTAGGATTTGTGCCTTAAGGGTTGGAAAAACATTTCTCTTGAAGTACAATTGTTTGGTGTTTATTTTCTTGGGCTGCCTTGTTTATTTAGTTGGACATAAGTTAAATATATACCGTTGTAAGTTATATTTCAGATTGAGCCCTAAGGCTGAAAGTTCACAAGAAATATATTTGGGGGACCTCAAGGTTGAGGTGAAATTTATGAATTTGCATTAAGCAGTGATTGTTAAAATTTCCACAATTGTGAGCTAGCCAACGAAGCTCTTGTGTTTGTTGAGAGCTAGCCAACCAAACTTCTAGTGAACTCTCGCGTGCTTGGGTTGATGGGTGGAGTATAATCAAGTCCAAGATTACACAACATTTATAATCAGAGTCAAAGATTACACAACATTTATAATCCAGTCCCTGGGTCCATGTTCATGTTCAATGACCATGAAGTTCGAAAGAAATTTGTCAGTGCAAAACAATTAATAAAATTTGGGATAACATTTGACATTAAGTTCGAGGAAATGTATAATTCTAAATTCGAATTTAATTTGAATTTAAGCGAATTCAGTGGAATTTTCTATAACATGGTTGAATTTTACCATAAAGGAGTTCTAAAATTCAAAACCCGAAGCTCTTAATTGGAGTTCTTTATTGTATGAGTTGTCTTGGAGTTGTGTGGTATTTTCCAGTTACAATTAATATCCAATTAGCTTAAGTAATCATAGCTATCCTTAGTTTAAAATAAGCATATATTGTTACAGTTAAATGTGAATTAAATCCTTCTTTGCATCTTTGGAGCTTGCTTCGTGTGCATTTTTTAAGTAGTGGTTTTGTGTCCTCTTTACTAGTTTGCTATAATGGATGTTTCAACTGATTTATCATATCTGGGTGTTACTTATACTAACTGGGTGTTTCAAGTCATTCCTTTTGTTATTATGTTGAATGTTAATATTTAATGACATGTTTGAGGCTTGAGCATGTTCTACAAATGACAGGTTGGGGGCTGTAAAAATTAATGTTGAAATATCAATCTAGGCTATGTTTTGCAAGTACATTATTGAAAATACCCTGAAAGGAGTTCTATGATGAAAAATCCCAATAGCTTAACTGGAGTTCGTTATTGTGTCAGTCGTTTCGGTGTTGTTTGATACCTTCAAGCGGTTATCAATAGTTCGGTTAGCCCAATCAAGTAAAAGATATCCTTAGGGTAAAAAGAAACATACGTTGCTACAGTTAAGAGAGAAATCTTTATTTTCCATCTTCGAGAGATTAATTACTGTTTATTTTGCACTTTTCAAATAGTGGTTTTGCATCCTCTCATCTGTTTGCTGCAATAATGTTTCAAGTCATTCTCTAGACTGGTTTTACTGATGCTTTAAGAGACTAGAGTTTCATATGCTTTTGTTTAGGACTGACCTATATACTTGACTGGCAGGTATGTTTCAATACTTGATGTGGCCCCTCTCAAGCCAGACACTGAATCTTTGGACGCTTCTGCAGATTGGAATTCTGATACAGATACTGAAAATGGATGGAGTATTCCTCATATGAACACCACTAAAACAACAACAGCTAGTCTTGGTCAAATTCTTGCTAGGTGTCCTTCTCAGGTATCTCCACAAGACAGAGTAACTGAAGATCGAGGAGGCACTGAATGCCATGGAAGTAGAGGGTGCAGGAGTAAGAGAGGTGGTGACAGTGGGAATTGCATTTCAAAGGAAAAATCATTGGAAACGTCCTACACTGTGGTTGAATCTGCAGATGGAGGGTGGAAGCATACAGAGATAGGATATGGAAATTCAGAAGTAACCTATAGTGAAGGTCAAGAGAAAGGAATTATTAAAAGAAAGGGAGACCTTGAATTTGAGACAGAGTTAGCAATGGCTCTGTCAGCTACAGCAGTAGAAGCTCAGAGTAAACTTAATAATGAAAACAGCATTGCTTGCAAGGAAAGACATGACACAACTCATTTAGACATGCCTACATCTACAAGTGAGAGGAGACATGATATTAAAAAATCCAGATTGTCTGCTGGGCAGAAAAACACTGCAGTATGGTCGAGGAAGCTGGTCCCATGTCTATACTGGGCAGAGGTCTATTGTGAAGGAGAAATGTTAACAGGGAGATGGGTGCATGTTGATGCTGCAAATGGTGTTGTCGATGGTGAGCATAAAGTCGAAGAAGCGGCTGCTGCATGCAAAAGGCCTTTACGTTATGTACTTGCATTTGCTGGAAGTGGTGCCAAGGATGTTACACGCAGGTGTAGTTTTAACTTTTATCTTGTCTTTAGATAGAGCTTTGAAATCTGGTTTAAAGTTGAAAAATTCATCTTCTACATGAGAGTCTCTGCAATTTTTAAGGAAAGTGCAGATGGTAAACTGACAATTGCTTTACTGCTAAAGCATTCAGCAAGCACTATAATTATGAATCCATTTGTTTGGCCTCGAAAACAATACTCTTGCTGAGGGGTTATCCAAATGTCTTTCCTTTACATCTTCGGTTAACAGTTATTGCTTGTGAAAGTTTAGATTTCAGTGAATCATGAATGAACAAATTGTTAATGAACTTCTGTCAGAATGAAACCAACATAAAGAGAGATAATATAGAAAAACGTTTTTTTAAGCCTGCCATACTGGTGACTTGTCCTTGAGTGGAGACCTGCCATACAAATTATTACTACAGTGGTATATTGCTATGATGGGATTTTGTTCCACATTAATACATCCTCTTGTGTGGTTTATATTCTAAAAAAATTGTTACTTCCTTGAAAACACAAGTATCTCAGCGTAACTGAAAGTTTTGATCTCAAGCAGAGCAGCCTGTTGTGTCAGCAACTTCAAATGTAAAGCACTGCATAGTAGTTAGGGTAAAATGAGAAGATGAGGGAAGAAAAAAGGTGGAGATAAGAGGCCAACAGGTGAGGCACTATTAGATACTATCCAAATTAAATGAAATTTCTTATGCATTACAGAGGAAGGAAAATTTCATATGGGGAATTAATTCTATGCCTACTCTCCTTGGAGCGTTGTCTAGGGTTTTATTGAGGTTGAATACTATTCGTTCGTGGGGGATTTATTTTCTTTTTCCCTTCACCAAATCTTATTGGTGATGCATATGTGTTGAATAAAAAACAAAGTAACAATGTGGTACTGTTTCCTCTTCATTAGTAAATTTGTGCCTATTTGATTCTTTTCCAAACTTTTAAATGAAGTTTCCTCTTTGACAGCATAGATCTTAAAGAGGCTTGTAGGGTTTAATGTTTAGTCTGCAATACCCCATTTTGATCCCTGTATTCTATATACTTGGATGCAATGTGCTGCATATGCATTGTTTTGCTTGGGTGTCAAGCCATGTGGACTGTGCTTATAAACACAAGAACTAATCAAATACACAGCAATTAGTCAATAACAGAGAAATTAAATGCACCATAGATGACATATTTTTACCCTGGAAATGCATATGGGAAAACCAGCATTTGACGGGTTCTTATTCTTTTTTAGGAAATTGTTACAAAGTGTGAGCTATACACACACACAGAATTTGTGTATTATTACTCACTGACAATACTTTTGCAGATT
Organism: Picea engelmannii; assembly: GCA_009831015.1. Taxonomy (NCBI): domain Eukaryota; kingdom Viridiplantae; phylum Streptophyta; class Pinopsida; order Pinales; family Pinaceae; genus Picea; species Picea engelmannii. The sequence continues at coordinate 93,857 of ML793109.1, forward strand.
GCATTGGCTCAGGGATAACCTTTGCTCTTTGTGGACAGGATCAACATCTCCTTTGTCCTCCGATCTGTTGAATTTTCTCTATGCTTAGCTCAAGGACATGAGGTTTATTTCATTTAGCATGTACTTGAACCATAAACAAATGCAGCAACACCATATACAAGTGCTGCAATAACCAAGATCACAAGAAGAATAACCATGCACAAGAACACAAGAAATATCCAGGGAAAACCCTTCTCAATCAAGGGAAAAACTCAGCAATCCTTTGCTATATTCTCAAGAGAAGATCCCCTACAACATAGACCTATCACACAAGAGGGTGCTTACCAAAACCTAGAAACTTGCGCCCTAGAAAGATGCACACTTCAGCCATACAAGTAGGTCTGAAATAATGAGAAGACAAGTGAGAGTGTGTGTAATCCTCAATGGGGATTCACCTCTATTTATGCAAGACTTGACACAACAAAATGTGTGCCTATTGGCACAATAGGGCCGACCTCAATAACTCAGTAATATAATTAATCATTGCACAAATATTAATTATCTTTCACATATGGTGGGGCCGACTTTTACCCTTTACCTCACAAATTAGGGTTACAAGTAAATCTTACTCTCAGACAATATAGCAAGGATCTCACACGTCCACTAGTCCTCAGCCACTATGGACACATCCACCTGTGCTCAGCCACAAGGACGTCATACTCAACAGATCTCTCAACTGAGTCCACAAGAGAACCATCTGGAGTACCATCTCAAGCTGACTCAACTGAGTCCACAGGAGTACAAGGCACGAGACCATCTCAAGCTGACTCAACTCAGTCCAGAGGAGTGCAAAGAAAGAGACCACACGTCATCACAACTCAATCTAGAGTCTGACGTACACCCATCACATGGGCACACCCAACACTTGGGCTCCTTCACAAAGATGTTTCTACTCAGTCCAGAGGAGAACGATCTGGAGGATGTCTCATGAAGTTGCAATCAACAACACTCCCTCTCAGCTAGGGAGGCATTCTCCACCAGGCCAAGTTTCTCACGAAAGTACTTGAACTTCGTCCTGGCAAGTGGTTTGGTGAAGACATCTGCAACCTTCTCATGTGTAGAAATGTACTGCACGTGTACTGCTTTCCTTTGCACCATATCTCTGATATAATGGTGTTTTATCTCAATGTGTTTCGATTTATCGTGAAACACAGGATTCTATGAGAGCTTCACACAACTCTGGTTATCACAATGAATAGCGGAGGAATCCATCTCATGACCAAATAAATCTACAAGGAGCTTGTGAAGCCACATTGCTTCGCGGACTGCCGCACATAACACTATGTACTATGCTTCTGCGGTACTCAAAGCCACAGAGCTCTGTTTCCTACTGCACCAGGAAACCATGGCAGATCCCAAAGTAAAACAACAACCAGATGTCCTCTTCCGTTCCACTGCACTCCTTGCCCAATCTACATCAGCTTATCCCTGCAATCTCATGTCTATACCAGAGGCATATCTGAGGCCATATCCAACTGTGCCTCGTAGATATCTCAGTACATGCTTCGCTGCTATCCAGTGTGTCTGTCTCGACTGACTCATAAACTGACCGAGTACGTTCACTGCATAACATATATCAGGTTTGGTGTTAACCAGATACATCAATGATCCAATCAGTTGTCGGGAAAGATGGGGATCAATCTCGCTTGAATCAGTAGAAGCCTTGTTCAATTTCTTCAAATCCATCACCATTGGTGTAGGCATGGATTTGCAGTCTGTCATACCGAATTTCTTCAATATCTTCACTGTATATTTTCCTTGGCTCAGGAAAATCTCATCATTCCTCTACCATACTTCTAGTCCCAAGAAGTAGTGCATCATACCCAGATCCTTCATCTCAAATTCAGAAGTCAATGCATGCTTGCATTCAACAATAAGACTTTCTGAACTGGTGAGGAATAAATCATCAACATACAGGACCAAAATCAGGCACTCGTCTCCAACAATATGATAATATAGGTTTGGATCAACAACACTTTTGCTGAAGCCCAAACTCATAAAAAATCCATTCATCTTCTCGTACCAAGCATGAGGTGCCTGTTTTAGTCCATACAGGGCTTTCTTCAACTTGCACACATGAGACTTATGCTCATGTATCACGAATCCATCTGGCTGCTCGATGTAAACTTCTTCCTCAATCTCACCATTGAGAAAGGTTGTCTTTACATCCATTTGATGTAGTCTCCAACCCATGGATGCTGCTAGGGCAATGATTGTATGGATGGAAGTGTATCGGGCTACTGGAGCAAATGTCTCCTCATAATCAATCTCTCTTTGTACTTCTTGACACTTCCATCGACTCCATGCTTGATCTTATAGATCCACTTGGAAGTCACTACAGACTTCCCTTCCGGTCTTGGAACAATATCCCATCCACCAGTCTTCATGATGGATTGATACTCTTCTGTCATGGCATCTTGCCAAACATGCTAACCTGCTGCTTCTCCATGACAAGAAGGCTCAGTATCAATGATGTGGCTCATAGCTGAGACATAGGTCGAAAATCTCTGTGGTCTCTTGCTCTCTCAGAATGTGCCTCGAGGAGTTGCATGTCCCTCTTCCTCCTGCAGAGTCTGTCGAGCCCAAACATGCCTTTTATGGCCTACTGCAATGTCTCTAGGAACATCAACTGGAGCTACGGGATCAACTGGATCAACTGGATCAATGTCTGTCTCCCTCTGAACTGCTGAAGGGGGAGAAGGTACTGTCCCGCTGTCAATCTCCATCTGAGATTCTCTGGATCTTCGAAAGGCTATCTCTTCTTCAAACATGACATCTCTGCTCACCTCAATCTGTCTCTGACCAGGGATGTAGATCCGGTATGGCTTTGAATATTCACTGTACCCCAAAAATGTACCCTTTTTGCCTGAAGGGTCTAGCTTGGTTCTTTTCTCCTTGGGTACATGAAAGTATACTAGACACCCAAATATCCTGAAGTGTCCAACCTCAAGCTTCACTCCGGTGAAAGCTTCTTCAGGAGTCATGTTCTTAAAATCTGATGAGGACTCATGTTCTGAACATACACTGCTGTCATGGATGCTTCTGCCCACAGAATCAAAGGTAGATTTTGATCATGTATCATTGCTTTGGTTGCCTCAATGATGTTTCTGTTCTTCCTCTCTGCAACCCCATTTTGCTAAGGGTTATAAGGAACGATGTACTCCCTCTTGATCCTTGCCTCAATACATAAATCACTGAAATCCCTAGAGATATACTCTCCTCCATTATCTGATCTCAACACCTTGATCCTGCTCCCGGTCAGGTTCTCAGCTTGAGCTTTAAACTCTTGAAATCTCGCAAGGACTCCATCCTTGGTCTTCAAGAAGTAAATCCATGTCTTTCGAGAGTGATCATCGATGAAGAGCACATAGTACAAATATTCGTTCAAGGAAGCAACAATCATGGGTCCACACACATCTTGAATCTATCAAGTCCAAGATCCCCTTGGATTTGTTGTCACTACTCAAGAAGGACCCTTTGACATTCTTGCCAAGAGCACAACCTCTGCAAACGCCATCATGCTGAACATGTATCTCTGGAAGGCCTGTTACCATTTTCCCTAGAGCAGGAAGGGCTCTATAATGTATATGAGCAAGTCTGCTATGCCATAGCTCGCTCAAGCTGATAGTATCATGTAACAGGGCTTGAACTGGTCGGACAATCAGTCTGTATAAGCTGTTTTCTCAAACACCAATCACTCGGGCATAATTCATATGTGAGTTCTTCAAAAGAAGAATGCTTCATCTTTTATGTCTTCATCTCTCTGTGGTGGTTCTGGATCAACATCTGCAGTGGATGCAAATTGTCTTCCTTTCTTCCTGGTAGGATAATTTATTGCAATGTGTCCATACTTGTCACATCTGAAGCACTGAATCTTTGAATTGTCTTTTCTGTGTTCATGACATGAAGTTGATGAAGTCTTCTTATCTTTGAATGCTTTGTTGAAACTTCTTCTATCTATTCTGTTGCCTTTCTTTGTATGAAAGGCAAGAGCATGATTGTCATCATGAGGGGACTCTTGCACTCCTCTAGCTATAAGTCTGGTTTCTTCCTGGGTGCAGTTTGTCCATAGACGATCAAAATTAGGTAGATCTGCTCTACCCTTGATACTTTGAAGAAATGGTTCCCAATGTCTTGGAAGAGCATTGAGAGTAGTCAAGACAAGTTCTCTGTCTGATATGGTTTCTCCAATGGCACTCAACTGATCTCTGATCTCTGAAATATTCATGAAGAAGGTAGCAACAGTGTCAACTTTTGTCATCTTGATATGTTGAAGCTGGCTCTTCAATGTAAGAGCTCTGAGGGTGTTGGTACTCTCAAACATATTCTTCAATGCATCATACATCTCATAAGTTGTCTTCAAGTTGGAAATACGAGGTAGGAGATGATCTCTTACTGAATAGATGATTATCCTCCTTGCTTTGATGTCATCTGCCTTCCAATCTTCCTTCTCTTCATCAATAGTTGTTTCTGGTAGAGTCTTTTCTATCACACTCAATAGGTCATCCTCTTCCAGAGTAATCTGTAGTCTTGATTTCCAGGAACTGAATTTGCTTGATCCATCAAGCCTATTTGCCACCAAAGTTCTGTTCCTCATGGTTTGCATATTTTTCCACAAACCCTTAACAACTAGGCTAGGAAACCTAATGGTTAGGCTAGGCTAGCAACCCTAAGGTTCGTTGGACTTATGACTGCCAACAATAAGCCTTGAAAGTTAGAAGAACATTGGTAAGCTTGAAAGATCCTTCAATGAGCTGTAGAAACCCTAAAAATTGAAATTTTGCAGAAAATTACGGATCCCTAGAAACCCTAGGGCCAAAAATCAAAATTTCTCGGAATTGCACTCTGAGAGTCTTTGGAGGTGTGCTGAAGGAGGCCATAAACTCCTATGCAAAAATTAGCCGCAACGCTCAAGTATAAAGTGCTGAAACTGACAAAAGAAGGAGGGTTGTACTTTTTCTCAGAAACCCTAGAGGGCCGTACTTTTCTGCAACAGGGAGGTGACGGCTTGCTAGAAAACTTGTGCAATGGTTCTTCAGGAACTCTGCTTTGATACCATGTTGAATTTTCTCTATGCTTAGCTCAAGGACATGAGGATTATTTCATTTAGCATGTACTTGAACCATAAACAAATGCAGGAACACCATATACAAGTGCTGCAATAACCAAGATCACAAGAAGAATAACCATGCACAAGAACACAAGAAATATCCTGGGAAAACCCAACAATCCTTTTCTATATTCTCAAGAGAAGATCCCCCACACCATAGACCTGTCACCTAACACACAAGAGGGTGCTTACCAAAACCTATAAACTTGTGCCCTAGAAAGATGCGCACTTCAGCCGTACAAGTAGGTCTGAAATAATGAGAAGACAAGTGAGAGTGTGTGCAATCCTTAATGGAGATTCACCTCTATTTATACAAGACTTGACACAACAAAAGGTGTGTCTATTGGCACAATAGGGCCGACCTCAATAACTCAGTAATATAATTAATCATTACACAAATATTAATTATCTTTCACATATGGTGGGGCCGACTTGTACCCTTTACATCACAAATTAGGGTTAAAAGTAAATCTTACTCTCAGACAATATAGTAAGGATCTCACATGTCCACTAGTGCTCAGCCACTAGGGACACGTCCACCTGTGCTCAGCCACAGGGATGTCATACTCAACAGATCTCTTAACTGAGTCCACAGGAGAACCATCTCAAGTTGACTCAACTGAGTCCACAGGAGTACAAGGAAGGAGACCATCTCAAGCTGACTCAACTCAGTCCAGAGGAGTACAAAGCACGAGACCACACGTCATCACAACTCAATCTAGAGTCTGACGTACACCCATCACATGGGCACACCCAACACTTAGGCTCCCTCACATAGATGTCTCTACTCAGTCCAGAGGAGAATGATCTTGAGGATGTCTCATGAAGCTGCAATCAACAACACGATCTTTGAGCAGATTGCTTCACTTTGAGTCCTCATTTTGCTACTGCCCTTCTTTCCAAGCTTCATCTTCTTTTCCCTCTCTCTTGGTTCCTCTTGCATCAGGCCACATTCTTTGTTATAGAGCTGCCTTGGAATGCCAACCATTATGTGATTTGTTTCACCCTATTGAGGCCTTTAGCTTTGAACTTCAAGTTAATTGCTGACTTCAATCTTTGCCAAAATTTCTTTTATTTTACAAAGTTTGATATGAGGAGTTGATTCGGATCATCAGGTAAGACCTTTCAAGACCTTCTAAAGAGGGGTTGACCCTTGAAGGGAAGATTATTCTAGAATGTACTACAGATAGATTGTAGTTGCTTACCTGAGCACAGTGAAGGTAAGGTCACTTGTTGAAGCATAGCGAGGGAGGGTTGTGTTGATTACATAACTGAAGGATAGCTCAGGTAAGTGATAATTTGACCTGGCTAAGCTAGAAGGCAAGCTGTAACCTTATCATCACTAAGCTCCGTTAGTTCCTGAAAGGTTTTGAAGTTTACATGAGCAGAGCTCAGCTAGTTAAGTGAGTTTTCTTTTTGTTCTAATAAGCACAATACCAACTGATATATTGAGAAGAGCAAGGAGGTTAGGCGTCCTGCCTCATAGCTGAAGTCCAGTTAATGTTTAAAGTTTAAAGTGTTTCTGATATTTATCAACATAGATAGTTGATCTCACTACTGTCTCCTGACTGAGGATGTGTTTCTAATCCAGGCTGCTTTAGCTTACCTTCCCTTCTACAAATTCTCTGAGCTAAGGGAAAGTTAGTAAAGCTTTAACTGGACAGTATTTGGCTAAGTTTAGCTTCCATTTAGGACAGTTCACTCCTGAGCTGCAATGCAGTGTAATAACTTCCTTCAAAAGAATCATGTTGCAAAAGTTCAAATTTGAACTATTTAGTTTTCCATAATATATATTATAACTATATCACATTTGACAATAAAAGAGATTCATAGAACTCTATTTGCTTTCTGATTTGCCTAGTCTTATTTTGTATATTGTCCAGCCATGTTACTTATTTACTGCTGAAGTTCACTATCTTTGATGCCTGTTCTAAATATATTTCTGAATATAAACTACAGATTTTAATTTTCCTCAAAATATAGTCCTCATTAGAAGCTAATCAATCTCAAACAACTAAAATCTTGAATTTTTCTTGACATATGATTTCCTAATAAGATGAATGAATATACAAATAAAAATGCTCTTGTTTTCAGGTATGCTTCTAAATGGTCGGCCATAGCACCACAGCGGGTTTCTTCACAATGGTGGGAAGTCACAATGAGTCCTTTAAAGGAGTTGGAAGCTGAAGCATCTGCAGAGGCATTGGACATAAAAGCATCCCAAGAAAAAAAAGTTCAGCCATCTACACAGAGTCCTGGTATAGATCATCAGGGGTGTTCAAATGAAAAAGTTGGATCTGAAGATTTGGTCAAATTAGAAGCATCACAGGTTTGTGACAAGTCAACTGAAAATGATGGTAATAAACTTCCCAAGAATGCAAATTGTATCTCTTTAAAGACTCAAGATTACAAGGCTCAACTAGCAGATCGGAGTTCTCTAGAGGACATGGAGCTAGAGACAAGAACTTTTACCGAGCCACTTCCAACTAACCAGCAGGTTGTATTCTCTTAATCTTGCATTGCTTATGTGGAATGTACACATGTACTACTTTTGTTTCCTTTCAAACTTAGATTTTACTTATTGATAATGATATTCATGTAAGGAACAATACTGCCATTTGTTCTTGCTGATGGAAGCCAATCTTCATCTATTTTAGGCATATAGAAGTCATCATCTTTATGTTCTTGAAAGATGGCTCACAAAATATCAGACACTTTATCCAAAGGGCCCTGTACTTGGCTTTTGTGCTGGACAACCAGTCTATCCTCGAACATGTGTCCAGAGTCTGCACACAGCAGAACGATGGCTACGAGAGGGATTGCAAATCAAGAAAGGAGAAACCCCTGCAAAGGTTTGAACAAGCAATCTTTTTACAGTGCAGTGTCATCCACTCATGATAATTTTAGATGAGTTTTGAGTATATTATTTCACATCGTTGAGATTTTTGTAATATTGTTGTTTTCATTCCAGGTTGTGAAGCCTTTGCGAAATCTAGCCAAGGAATATCCTTCCAGTCCTACATTATTGGAAGAGGACTGTTTGGAAGGGCGCAGCACTGTACTGTTTGGGAAATGGCAGACAGAGCCATTACAGTTGCCCCTTGCTGTGGGTGGGATTGTGCCAAAGGTGATGGTTAAACTTAAATATGCAACTAAGCATATTCGGCTTACCTATAATTGGAATTTACTTGTGCGTGCATCATATGTACTGTTCCTTTAAAAAATTGACATGTTTTGGTTTTGAATGCCTTTTGTATTAACTGAATTTTTTATTTGAAAACCACCAAAACTTGCCATTAAGGGTGTGCATCTCTTTCAACTATTCCTATTCAGCCAGAAGAGTTCCCCTTCATCTGACGGTTATCAGTAACTAGCAAAAATTAAGAGGATTGTTTTTTCTTTCCATAAATGAGGCAGCTTGAGAGGGAAGTCTGCAAGGTAGATAGGAGTGTCTCATCTCTTCTGTTTGCATGTCATGTATTTGATTGCTTATCAGAACTTGAAATCTTATTTCCAGCCAAGGTAAAACCAAAGGAAAGGCATTTCTTCCCTTGATATTTTCATTATTTAGCTTTTATCTTCTTTTAACATAGCATTTCCTTGTATAAAGTTTAAACAGCCATACCTTGAGTTGCCCTATGTAATAATTATGTGTGCATCATTAGATGTTATTCTTGAGCTTTCATAGATCAGGCAATTGGCGAGGCTACTCTTTGATAAATGTTTTCATTATCTTGTTGCTAGAATGAAAGAGGTCATGTGGATGTATGGTCAGAAAAGTGTCTTCCTCCTGGTACTGTGCACCTAAGGATGCAACGTTTAGTGCCTGTTGCAAAGAGGCTGGGAATTGATTTTGCTTCAGCCATGGTTGGATTTGAGATTCGCAATGGACGTTCAGTGCCAATCTTTGAAGGCATTGTTATCTGTGAGGAATTCAGAGATGCAATTATGCAGGTAATGTACTTGCTATCTAATGGTGAATGCAATTTACCCAAATTTTAGTGTGTGTGTTTGTATCCTCTCCTGTGTCCTTTGTGACTACAAAAGACTTTTTCAAAACTTCTACTGGGTTCATGTGGCCTTGAATGGTTTCTTCTAAAATTCTCTCTTGTGAAAGTGTCATCTGATATCTCCAATCTTATAGCAGAAGAGAACTTGTACCTACTCTAGTTGGTCTACATGAAAATGAAATTCAGAGCCAATTATAATAGAACTGGCTAATCTAATTACAGGCTTATTCAGAAGAGGAAGAAAGGAGGGAAATTGAAGAGAAGAAAAAGAATGAACGTCAGGCACTTTCTCGATGGAATCAACTTTTACGTTCTATTGCAACAAGGCTAAGACTGCAAAATGCCTATGAAGAGACATACCCAACTACTGCATTGTCTGATTTGCGAGCAGTTGAAAATATTGACAGTGTGGCCAAGACTAGCACATCTGCATCTGACAATGCCTTCGAAGAAAGAAGGGGTGATGTACTGCAAGTTAGTAGTGCACAGGGAAATACCCATTCCCTAGAGCAGCAAAGCAATGATTTCACAAATAAGTATGAAACCGTAAAAGATATCAAATCTATTTCTATGCAAAATCACACTCATATATTTCCCGCTGAGAATCAAAGCTATGATGAAGAGAGTGCCATCTGGACTAAGTGTTGCCCTTGTGGTTTTTCTATCCAAGTGGAAGAGATGTAGTTCTTTGTTACATAGTGAATAGAAGGTTTTGTTAATAAGTCGTTAATAGGTATATATTATGTACGGAACCTTTTGTCAAGAAATATTGCTTATTTGTGACTTCTACACAAGAAAATACAGATAATTCCGTTTCTTTTATGCATGTGCAGCCTTTCGACCTTTGTGCAGTTAATCTTTCTCTGTAACCAGCAAGATAATGAAGTAATTTGTGGATATCTGCAAGTCTAGTAACTAGCGTCTGGAGTTTGGTATCACACAAGACAAAGCATAATGACAATCTTTTAGAGTTATGATGTTTAAGATTTGTATCTTGTGCTTTTCCTTGATGCTGGACTAAAACCTCGTTTGTTGGTCTCTGGGCTCTCCTAGTAGCAAATATATGAAATAGTTACTGATATTCTAAAACATGGCATGTGGCTGACCATGCCACGAGGCACAACTATAACCATTAGCCATTGCAATGTCACATGCTTCAGTGAAGTCTAGACTAAGAATGCTTGTATATCTTCAGTGTGAATGTAATGATTTTATGCACTAAGAATTTCCCCCAAAGTTGCATAGGGATTCGATAGAATGGAGTTATTGTAAGAAGAGCACTTTGAGAAGAAGAATCACTAGTTCACACTTAGTGTTCTGAACATTGATTTAAAAATGTAAACTAATTGAAAGCAGAGAATGTGTGAATACGTGCTAGCTAAAAACGTTGGTTAGTTGTGAGAAGGGAGTGGTTTATTGTTGTTTTGTGAAGCCAAGCAATCTAGCGTAATTTCAAAACATTTTTATAAATATGAATTAAAAGGTTTGTTGTGGGTTCTAATGGCGGTGAGCTAGTGGGTACACTGCATGGTTGGTTTGATATGTTAGTAGGCTCTAACATCTCAAGGAATTAAAACAAAACTACAGAGTATGGAGACCATGTTTGTTGTAAATGCATTGCAGAGAGAAATCGACATGGGCCCATATGGCACAACATGACCTTGAAGAACAATTAGTGGTCCTAGTTGTGCCTACCGAAGTTGAGGAAATGCTCATAGCAAGAGTGAACCCAATACTGCGGGTAACCCACACACTTAGTGGGCAATACAAGTGCAATGACCATGCTATCTCTTTCTCACAAGACATAAGTACATTCACTTTCAACACAATGCTTATGAATGCTTTGTTTGTAGATCATATGTTATAGCAGAGTACAATTGAGCACATGATCCTTTTTACAAGGATGTCCACCTTAGCCCAATTGTAACCATTGCTTTCCCTATTGAATCTAGGGATATCTCTCATAGGCTTTGCCATGTCGCCATTAACATTTATAACCTGTCACCCCACGACTTGTAGGGGTAACTAGAAGATTGATGCACTTGTGATTTTGATCACAACTAGTAGTACCACATATGTATGAGATCTATGGATTTTCCGTGGATGTTTGCCAGAGATGTTTCTAACACTTGCTCAATGGACCCCCATGATGTTAGGTGTTTAACAGGGATTGTACTAGAGAGTGTTGTACCTTATGCTCTTCCTCTCACACATCATGATGTTGTTTTTTGGATGTGGGTAATGACCTGTGGTGATCATTGGTGTATTCTATATGGGCTTATACCACTTTAAATTGTTGTCTCTTACTATGTTGTTCCATGGTGTATTCATAATTTACCTCTCGATAAGTGTGTCACTTTATGAATCAAGTTGTACCATTGGTGACCTAGGTAGGTGTTTCACATCATACCCTTCATTTTCCCTAGCAATATAATTTGGTTGATTATTTTTTTTTATAAAAAATGGTCAAGTGGCATTGAGTTGGGTGTGAGCATATGTTATCAAACCATTTAGCTATGGTTATCAAACCATTTAGTATATGTTATCAAATCATTTACTTGTTATCCAAAATAAGTAAGGGTGCTTATGACATTTTTTTTCTCCAATCAGAGGTTTGGCCTCCCTCTACAACATGGTTTACATCACATGGCTTGCCATAAAAGACTCATCGGTAGGCACTTGGGGGATAGTGGTACTCTTTGCCATACTCGAGGCCCTTCATTGTTTCCTTGAGATAAGATACACAAACCTCTATTGATCTGCAAACTATCATGGATATTCCTTTGGAACAATTCATCACAACAAATTTTAAACTACTTTGAAATCTTAGATTTTTGCAGTTTATTTCCTTATATCCTAGATTAGTTAATTACTAGCTTTGCTTGAATTTATGAAATAAATTGAATACGAAAATGAAAGAAAGACAAAAATATACACACCATCCACACAATTGAACACAAGATGTATTATGAGAACCTCAATATGGGAGGAAACCCAGCTAGAAGGTGAAGCCTATGCTCTGCTCTATTTTCTTTAGTTATGGAGTTTCCTTTGACACTGTGGCTTGAACGACTGTTACATAATCTCCTACCTCCTCTGATATACTCTCAAAATATGACTGTGTGAATGCTATGTTCAACTATGGAACAAGTACAATACAAAAGAATGAAACCCCTTTTCCTCCTAGCGGCCAGGTATTTAACATAGCCTGATAATCGTCTAGGGTTAGGGTTTTGACTTCCTCAACCCTCAATTAGTGATAAGGTTTGCACCTTCTAGAATGTTCTTGAAAATGTGGCTAGCCCCACATGTTTGAGTAATGGGGGTTGACATAGCATCCACTTGTACCATAGTGGTGAACAATGTAGGTCAACTTGTGGGAGTCATAACTTTTGCATATGAGCTTCGATTGAGGCAATTCTTGGTCGTTTGATGCCTCCAAATGGATCCAAAATATTTCATATAATTTTTTGCATTCAATTTTCCAAATTGGGATCAATTGTTAAAATGGCTCTGCATGCTAATTCCTCCAATTTTTCCACCTGGAAAGTACCAAGATAGTTGAAAAATTATATAATGATCCAATCTGAATCTACCTCCCCATTTAGGGAGGCTTTTGGCCCCCAATAGCTTCACTGAATGAGGTGAGGAAATTTTTCCTCTACCTTCTCCTTGGACTACCATTTTGCCTTGCTTGGAAGTTGTGATTTCAACCCAATTTGTCAAAGGTCATGCTACCCTTGTCTCGTAGTTCTGGACCTCTTCTGCATAATTGTGTCCTCTTCCAACTCTTCCTAAGCATTTGTTGTTGTCCTCTATGGTAGGTAGGACCTACTCCTCCTCTTGATCCAACATGGAATGCTCATATAGTTTCAAATTCTCCACATTCGCTACTAAGTAATTGCACATGTATGGGTAGACTATCTGTAGGTGTTATCTCCTACTTTCTCCAATACTTCAAAAGGGCAATACCATAGAGGCTTGATCTTCTTACCAAGGCCCTATAGTCTTTTCTTATTCAGATGTAACCAAACCCTGTCTCCCACTTTGAATGACTTCTCAGTTCCGTGTTGATCATGTCTGGCCTTATACTTTTTCTGTGATTTCTTCAACATTTACAATACTTGAAAATGGATCTGCTTAATTTTCTCAACAATTTTTTTTCTTTCAATGCATCTCCTGTGAGGTCCTCTCTCACTTCTTGCCCACATACAACATCTAAGGGTGAAGGTGACAAATATCTTAAGCAAGTTTCAAAAGATGACTTACCAGTAGAAGTGTGGACTGCTCTGTCATAAGAGTGTTGTATATAGACCATATTTTCATTCCAGGTCTTCAGATGCTTCTGATTGTAACCCCTCAAAAGTTGCACAAAAGTTATGTTGACTACATTTGTTTGCCCATTTGTTTGTGGATATAATGCTTTAAATCTCTTTAACTTATTGTCCATCTTCTCCCACAATGTAGTTCAAAATGCATTGAGAAATATGGTATCCCTATTTGAGATGATGCTCCTTGGTATCCCAAAGTGCACCCATACTTGTTCAAAGAACATGTTTGTTGCTTCTTGTCATTTGATGGTCTTTTTACAAGGCATAAGAATGCACATCTTGTTAAACCTGTCAACTACCACAAAAAATAGTCATGTCCCTTCCTAATTGTTGGTAAATCTTCCACAAAATCCATGGAAATGCTTTGCCAAGGTTGAGTGGGTGCATGTAATGGATAGTGTAGACGTTGCTTTTTGTTATTGGAGTTGTTGATATAACAATATGTACATCCTCTAATATATTGTTCTACATCTTCTTGCATTCTGGGCTAATGCGCGTACCTTTGAGTTAGCAACTGTCTTCCCAACACGAAAATGTCCTGCAACTTTGGAGGTGTGAGCCTCTCTGATAAGATGCAATCTTTGTAATGACCCAAATTCTAATTTAATAAAAAACATAAATAAATGTAGCAATTTGCAACCATTAATTGAACAAAGTAGAAATACATGATATTGATTACGTAATTGATGAGAATGAGTGAGTGGTGAGAGACTTACCTTAGAGGTGAATACCTTGACTTATAATGCTATACATGTTGATTTTTTACGCTTCAAGCTTTGATCCAGCATGCCCCAACAAAGTGTGGGGGACGACTCTCTTTCCAACCAACCCTCGAGCCCTCAATCAACTACCTATGTCAGTTTCCAAGCCTTTTCCTCAAATTGCCCAAGCAAAAGATATCAAACTTTCTTCTCCGTTATAAATAATTCTTCTTACCCATTCATGCAATAAGTTACATGCATAAATTACACTTGTCATTAAATAATTAATCTTGTAATTTTTATCTTTTCTTAATTTAGGTTTCTTTAATTGATCTTTTCTTGTTTTCCCCTTTATTCTATTAATAAAGTAATTCCTTTTATTTATTTAATTTAATCTTTTACTTTATTTATTATTTCTTTACTTTCTGTTTTTAGACTATTTAAATATTTGCTTATTATTATTACTATTATTTTTATTATTATTACTATTATTATTATGATTACTTATTTAATAATACGGGGCATTACATATTCCCCGCTTCAAGGAACTTCCTCCCAAAGTTAACGTTATTTATGTTACTTATAGTGTTTTTTTTTATTATTTTCTCCTCGCATAATCCACAACACCCTTTGTTTAACTAGTCTAAGGCCACTTGCTACAACAGGCATCAAAATCTCCCAGGAATCATGAACAACACTCTAACATCTTCCCAACTTTCGTAACCAGACTTAAACTCTCGGTCTATTAGGGTTCTAGGGCAGTAGACCTTATCTTGGTATATGAGGGCTCTATGGCATTCGACCAAGACATCTAGGTCTATTAGGGCTCTAGGGCACCAGACCTTATTTGCTTGAGCATGAATCCATATCAATACTCATATACACCAGTGATCTGGATCAATACTCACATACATCTGTCATTTGGATCAATACTTACATACACCAACCATCTTGAAAGGCTTGACCTAAACTCCTTCCTTATACTCCCTCGAGTACACAACCCCATGCATCAAAGTTCAATCACACAACCCCATCGACAAACAACTCTGTAGTTGTTTTTTGGATTTTGGCATCACAACTCCAATATCAAGTATTATCGATGATGGTCTCATTTCCCATTGTGAGTTATACTCGATAAAAAATCCATTGACATAGGTTGGTTGATTGAGTTTGTCTCTTGCCCATAAGGTGTTACTTTGTATATATTTTTGTTTATAGGTATGGGCTCCACAAGATCATCAAATAGACCGGCCCATTGGTGGATAACCTGACAATCACCACCTCACAACATGTCATCAATGCACTAGTTATAATCATAATATCAATATTTCATAGAAGCAATCCACATGTTAATTTTTGCATGTCATCACCGCATGCTCACACATGACATCATAAAACATCTTATCATAAATTAATTCCATGCAATTATATCATGTTATCATAAGAAATATAACCTCGATACGTTTTCATCAAAGACATAGCCTTTATCAACATAATTAAATGGAATCACATGTTAGTATAGCATAACATCATATGTAAATATCTTAGGGTTCTTAAGATAACATAACATCATTATCCCAACACATACTGCATGCAAAGTTATAAAATATCAATGACATTTTTATCATGATTCATCAACAAAATCAAACCCCTAACTTGCATGATTATATATACAAGGAATACCAATTATCACATCTAATGCAAGTATTATCATTAAAACATCCATCTAACACATGGATCTACTTGGTTAAATTTGTTATCCCAAACTATATGTACAGAGAATCATTATTACAATGAGTGTGTGTTGTCATCAAGATACCAATTGTTTTCCGATAATAATTTCCTCTTCTTTCCCCAAGAAAGTTGGCAATTTACAAGGTAGGTATCGTCATCCTATTAGTATGCTTAAGTTTCCATATATTTTCCTTATTTGAGTACACCATTAACTTCCAAGTAAGCCCCAACTTCTAGGTCCACAATCTCTAAGCATGTATTATTTTCCACGTGGTGAAATTTGGTGAAATTCAACATAAGTTATTACTAGCCTTACTAGCATGCCTTAAATCATCAATATCCGAATTTTATATTCTCACCCTCATAAACTTTTGATTGTTAACCAAGATTCTTGTGTTACTTACAAGAATGAATGGTTAAACTCCAGTGATTTATCCACCACCTAGTAATTATCATCGATCACCCTTGGAACGATTAGCCTATCAAATACATAACTCGTAATTAGCATTCAAGTTTATTATTCTTGATGCTAGGTGTTTGCTCATTAGTTTCTAAGACTCATTTATACACGGGCTATTTTCTTTGTCTTTGAATATCTAGAAACCAAGAAGTATACAATTGTTATACTTTGAATATTTAAACATTTAAACTTTTTTATAATCTATAACTTGCCATTCCTTGCCAATTACAAGCATTTTAGTTCATATCTTCCTAAATTGACACTTTAAATTATATAGGTCCGCACTATGACCCTTATCAATCCTCCTTATTCATTATTTACTTTGCTCCATTCGCTCATCAATATCCTTAAGAGATGTTGCCACTTGAGAGAGAGAGACACCCCTTCTCTATCATCACATAAATTGGCCCTAGGATTTATTACATTTTCATAGTCCCCCTAACATTTCAATGCTATCCATTGAGTCACCTGAGCTTTAATTAGTTGCTCTAATTGTAAAAATTTCATATTGTTGTGATTCAAATTGGGCACTCCACTCAACTATCACCAATATTTGACTAGCTAGGAGAATATCGACTTTATGCTAAGGTGTTTACCCCTTTCATTTGATATGTACTTTCATGGAATTGTACTACTATCCTCTCAAGTTCGTTGTGTTACCTTTCTTTCCCCCTTGAGAGGTGATGTCCACAGAGCAATGTCAACCAAATAATCTTTCAATGTGCCTAAATGATCACCATGAATCCATCTTATTTTTATTACTCCATCATATACATACTAAATTTCCATTTGGTTTGCATTATTATAACTACATTGCCAATTTCTAATCCCATTAATACCATAAGCAGCGTTAAAAAAAAACACCATGGATAAAATAGTTGTAAACGTCAAAGTCCAAAACTTGATAATTTCATATCCATATAACCAATCCAAAACATGATTGGGATAAACACATATACGGATATGTGAAAACAATATACAATAAGGTATTCAAAATTACATCTTTCAATTAAGGATCCATTTACATGTGAAAGAGGTTTCAATTTTCATTCCCCACATTGACATTTCTATATTGTATTAACCCTTGATTCACACCCCTTGAATATTGGTCCAGTTAGGCAATATTACATGTGAGACGAACAAAAGTTCACTCACACAAAAAATATCCAAAATAGAAAGGATATCACACAATAATCCATGTAGGACTGTAAACTATATTATAAAAGATAGATGATAATGATGAGATGATTGCAATGAGCATGAGGGCCCGCTTATATACTCTCGTAGGGGGTGCCCTTTCATGAAAATACACGTCTTTTAGTTTATGATGTATTAATTATTATTACTTAATTATTCTATATATTTGTGTTCATAACATTGTCTTTCCCTTAAAAATGTGTTGTCTTCAAAGCATGATTAGAGACGACCTGTCTCTTGTTCTAGCTCGAACTGTTTTCTCATGATCTTTTGTTTTTGTAGTTGCCACATTTGACGAAACAAAATAATATAATCTTTGAATTCTTGTAGTAATATTTTGCATCTTTTCGGAAGTGATCCATCTCAAATCTACTTTCATGAAAACTTGTTTATATTTCGCTTGATCTTGTTGTTGGTTGTAACGATCCTTGTGATTTGGATGATGATAAGGCATCCTAATTTCTTGTGAATTTTGTTTGAGATTACTTTCTTCAACTTTTGATGCTTCTAGTGAATCGACTAGATCGACTTTTGTTCTTTTTTATAAAGTTTGGATTGTTTTAACTTGAAGCTTTTCTATTTCAACAGGTTTGGTCATTGTTTCTTTATCGGCCATTGATCTTGCACTGACGATTTGATGGGACATTTTTTGTTGCAACTCTTTTTCATCTTCTAACTATTTAATTTGTTCGATCAACTCTTGATGATGATTTTTAAGGTGACACATTTAATCATCCTTTTCAAGTAATTTATTCTCGAAATCTTTATTAGCTTGTTCTAACTTTTGATCACCTTGATTTTTATTCTTTAATTTCTTGATTTGTGTCGAAAGATTTTTATTATGATTCTTGAGACGACAAATTTTTTCCTCTTTATTAACAACTTTGTCAAGTTTT
>ML793109.1:127562-165875 GCA_009831015.1 Picea engelmannii
GAATGGGCTAGCTACCATTTAGATGGAGCATTAAACATACATGATAGAAATATACTATACCGTGTCTTCCTTCACAGAAAGAAAGAAAGAAAGAAATAAAGTATTTTTTAACGTCCACGAGGCTAAAAATAGCTTATGGGACATATTTCTTTTCCATTTGGCTTTTGTATTCGGCCCTTTTCCTGTGAAGTTTTACAATAACCTCTCCCAGCCTCTCGACAAACTCTTCGCTGAATAGATTATCCCAAGAACTAGCTACCAGAATACCTGCATACTTTTCCCTGCTGTCTTTGAAGGCCTCACATTCTAAAATGAAATGTTTTTCTGTTTCCACTTTTCCGGAAGAGCACAAAATACATACTCTTTCCTCCCACATTTCTTTTGGCCTTTTCCAATGCCTTGTTTCACAACGAAGTTGATGAGAATTAGTCCTTAGTTGAGCAATAAGAATTTTATATCTCCAAGAAATATTGGCCCCTATGTACGCCTTTTGTTGATGGTTATGAGTGGGGTTAAACTCTTCAATGTAGTACTTCTTCTTTCTCCCTAGCTCTTTATCCCAAGTACGTTTGTGGAACTTATCCATAACAAATTTTTTTATCTCTTTACTGTTTGTAGGACACATGCTCAAGCAAATGCCCCATTTACTAAACCATTCGTTATTTTGCCGCATTCAAGTCTTCTTTCTTTTGCACAATTTGTCACTAAACACAACCTTAGGCCATCTACCCTCTTCCATTTGCTCAATTTTTTTCAAATACCTTATGATTCGCACCATAGCAATTGCTTCAATAGGAGAAGCCCCTGTTTCACTTAACAAGATAGCATAAGGAACTACACTTTTAATTTTGAATTTGTTTGTAATCAAACGCTTCTGAATTTTCTCAATTTGTTTCCATGACATCTCGGTTGTGCTACTGGCCCACAGTTCACAACCATAGAGAATCACTAGAGTCACTAGAAGCCCAAAAAGAGTTAGAGTGGTTTTCCAGTCCCACAACTTTGCCTCTCTACACCTATTTTGAAAAGCATAAAATGCTTTCCGACCCCCTAAAGTTATTTTCTTTCTACAACCATCCCAACTTAAATTTTTGTTGAAGTCAATTCCGAGGTATTTGTAATCTGCAACTTCCTCCAGAATGTTGCCTTCAAAGTAGAACTTATGTTGGTTATGCTTTCTTTTGTTAGAGAAAACCACTACTTTCGTTTTACTAATATTGACTTGCATCCTCACCCTTCTACAAAAATGCTCAAGGGAACATAAGTGCTCTTGCAAACCAAGAGTCGATTTAGCAATCAATATAAGGTCATCTGCGTACAAAAGAATCCTTATACCCCCTTGCGAATTTAGCCACTCTTCAAGCTTGTCAATATATAACCCAAAAAGGGTAGGAGACAATGGGCAACCTTTCTTGACCCCAATATCGCTTCTAAAACTTTAAGAAATGCGTACTGAAGTTCTAATTTTGACTTTCACCTATTCATACAGCCTATGCATAGCTGCTCTCAAATGCCTGGGAACCCCGAGTTCCTCCATTCTGCCCCAAAGCTTATCCCTAGGAACCGTGTTAAAGGCTTTTCTGAAATCAACAAAGCAACAAAAAACTTCTTCCTTTTTTTCCCAAACTTTTTCAATGATATACCTTAAAGTTATACAATGATCAACTGTGGAGTGTTTAGGTCTAAAACCTGCTTGCCCTTTAGCATGTTTATCTCTTTCTTCTGCCCATTTGCTGATTTTCTTTTCTAACATGCTTCCAAATAACTTTGCAAACAAGGGGTTTATCATTATGGTTCTATAATTGGAGGGATTATTCACGTCACCACTCTTGAAAAGAGGTATTTCCATACTAGTTGTTCAATCTGTGGGGAACCCCTGCTGTATGATGTTGTTGAAAATTTTTGTGATGTGAGGTGAGAGAATTTTTAAGCCCCACTTTAGATACTCTACTTGGAGTTCATCTAAGTCTTTTGCTTTTCCAGCACCCAACCTCTTGATACCCATCTCCACCTCTTGCACCATGAAGAGTTTTGTGTCTATGTTGACCAAGGGAGGATGGTCAACCTTGGGATCCTGCTCATAAAGTTTTCTTGCATAGTTGAACCAATTAGAAGCTGTAATGTTGTTTTCAGTTTGCACCTTTTTCGGTTGGAGCTCCTTCCAAAATAGTTTGGGGTTATTTTTCTTAAGGAATATCAGTTCTTCTCTCCTCGAAACCATGAAATCAACCTTTTTCTTTCTTACTATATGCTTGTAATATTTGAGCTTTATGTCATCCTTGTCTGATTCCTTCCACCTTCTCCTTGCCTTTTTGCATTCCTCGTCAAACCAAGCATTAACCAGAAAACAATTTGTTTCAGACTTCTTAATTTTTGCTCTTTTGCACTCAGCAAGTGTGCTTTGAATTAAATGTGTTAATTTGTGACTATGAAGGCCATGAAATGAGCTTTCCTCCTTCTCGAAGAGCCTCTCTAATGTTTTTTTGAAGGTATTACAATTCTCCGGAGTCAAAAAAATTCTGCCATTTGGGGGATTTTGTTCAACACACTGAGTTTTTGACCCTAATTTCTTCTTTCCAGTCCAAGAGAAACTTAAATAAATTAGCTTGTGATCTGATTTTAAGTCCCAAATTTGATCTCCAATCAACACTTCCTCCATTTTCCCCCACAAACTATGCGAGCAAATTGCATAATCTACTACACTTGCTCCATTGTAAGTATTGCAAGTGAAATCACCAGACTTTTCCCATCTAGTCAAACCATTACAAATGACTATATCGAAAACCCCACATAGTGTAAGCAATTATTTTCCAAAGAGATTGCAACCTTTATCCTTTGAAATTCATTCCCATTGATGATTACTCTCTTCTGTAAGCTAGATAAGGTCACTGTCTTCTTTGCAACATAGAATGCTAGCTTGTTCACCTGCAGTTCTATCATTGAAATCCCCCACTATAAGGACTTCACCTAACTAAGAATATATTGCAATATCTATTTTTAGGGCTGCAAAGGGATCTTTGTGGTCAAGCCCTCTAGTTTGTAGATTTTTGAAACTTGCGACGCAAAATAGCATGCTGCAATTCTAATGTGATTTCCATTTTGCTGATATTTTGAGCCAGACAAATTCCTTATTTGGGTCTTCTTTTTCTAGTTGAATGAAACAACCTTCTTTTTCTCTTACTAATACCATGATACCCCCGTTCCCTTTTCCATTCCCTGCTGCCTTGTTCCACACTGTTATCTTCCAATAGTCTTCAAACAAAGGTGTCTTGCACCCTTCATGCTCATGTGTTTCTATGAGGAAAATTATGTCTCTATCTTCCGCAATAGGTCCTAACCCAGGTCCTCGTCTCCATGGGTAACCCCTGTAGTTCCAACAAACTAATATTAAGGAAACTTGGGTACGACTTGATTGCTATTTGTTTTGACATGCAAGACTCACAGTTGAGTCTTTGTCCTTGCTTGCCCATACTGACCTTGCTTCTTCATTTCTTTCTTTCCCATACATGATATATACTTCTGAATATAATATGCGACCTTGTTCCAAGGGGATATTACCTATGATCTAGGGTATCCTTTTCAGAAACTCTGTATTTGTTCAGGATGTTGGAGGAACATTGCCCAATTCTCTTTAGGAACTTTGATATTCTTTGACTACCTCTCCCCATTGTGTGGCGATCCAGTAGCTTTGGCATTGGAGGATTCAATTACATTGAATCTCAACCCTCGGACTTTGACCTGGAACCCATCAAACATATGAATGAACTCCATTGTGAGTTGGGGATCTCCCCCTTTGAACTTTTGGAAGAATTGGAGCTAGCATGCTCTCACAAATATGTTTGAGACCCGAGTATTGTCCATGAGGGCATCTACATTATCGGGCTCAAATTTATTGGTTGATGTTTGGACAACATCGGGAATACATTCTTCCACACACACACACACACACACACACACACACATATGATATTTATAATACAAGGTATACATATATATAATAAATAAGTAGTTATTTCTTATCCTAGGGATGCATCTTATCATGGATGGTCACTATATGTTCTCTATATATGGAACTCTCATCATTGTAATAATATATCAATCTATTATAATCATTTTTTCTTATCATTTTTTATTGTACTTGTGTCTCTGTGCATGGTTATTCTTCTTGTCATATTGGTTATTATTGTTGCTATTGTTCATGGTTTATGCTTCATTTCATGTAAATTTGTAAAGAAACTAAATGTAATTGAACAACATTAAATTCCAACATGGTATCATAGCAACGCTCTTGAAAGAAGACTATTTCACATGCATTGACCTTCTACAACAACTCATCATACCTTTCCTGCAATTCGTTGTTTTGCTGCAACTGCAACTCGGTTTAATATTTCTTCACTCTTTCAACAACCATGGTGAACCATATTTTGGTGTTAGATAGGTTTGATGAAACAACCAACTTCAGTTCTTGGAAATATAGATTTCTCATCACTCTAGAAGAGAGTGACCTAATGAAGTACGTTGAAGAAGTTGTACTAGAATCAGCTGATGATGCAGAAAAGTCTCAATGGAGGAAGAATGATGCAAATGCTAGAAAGATCATCATCTATTATGTGAGAGACCATTTAATCCCTCACTTATTCAACTTGAAGACAACTAAGCAGATGTATGATGCCTTGAAGAAGTTGTTTGAGAGAAACAACACCAATGAAACACTTTCCTTGAGACACCAACTTCAGAATCTCAAGATGACGAAGTCAGATATAGTTGCCACCTTCTTCATGAAGATTTTAGAGATCAAAGATAAGTTGGGTGCTATTGGTGAAATCATCTCTGACATAGAATTTGTCATGATTACCCTTAATGGTCGTCCAAGCCATTGGAGCCATTCATTCAAAGTATTAGTGGACGATTCAAATTTCCCAAGTTTGATCGTTTATGGGCAGATTGTACTCAGGAGGTGACTAGACTTGCAGCTAGAGGTGTGCAATGTTCCCATCATGATGAAAATCAAGCCCTTGCTACTCATGCAAGGAAAAGAAAAGGAAAAATAAGAGGTTTCATCAAAACATTTAATGGAAGGAAGTCAACACCATCTTCATAACACAAAAAGAAGGACATGTCCAGATTCAATGCTTTAGATGTGACAAGTATGGCCACTATGTGAAAAATTGTCCTACATTGAAGAAAGGAAAGAAACATGCTTCCACTGCTAATGTTGATTTAGAACCACCTTAGAGGAAGTCAAGGAATGCAAGAATGGACGATGAAGAGTTCTTCATTTCATCTCTCTCAGGTATGGTTCCTACTAGTAATGATATTTGGTTGATTGTTAGTGGTGCTTCCAGATATATGACTGGATACAAAGAGCACCTTACAGATCTAGTAGAGAAAGAATCTCGTTGCATGTTTTACTTGGTGATGATACCAAATATACTGTGAAGGGAGTTCGATCCACTTCCTTACAATTGGATTTCGGTACCCTGCTCCATTTGATTGATGTATTATTTGTACCTGGGATGAGAAGGAACCTTGTCTCTATTTGATCCTTAGAGAATAAAGGCTACAAGGTTTCTTTCTCTGATGGAAAGTTTCTTGCATGCAACAAGAACTCTAGTATGGATTATGCTCGGGTGATTGGTGTTCGAGAGGAAATATTGTACAGATTGTTTTGCCAACCAGTTCAGGCCTTGATAAATGATTCTATCAGTTTGAGCGAACTATGGCATATGAGACTTTCTCATTTAGATTATAGAGCTCTTCCCACTTTTGGGAATATGGTGATAGGTCTTCCAAAGATCCATGTTGAACATGATGGCATTTGCAGAGGTTGTGCTCTTGTCAAGAATGCCAAGGGGTCCTTTCCTAGAAGTGACAATAGATCCAAGGGGATCTTAGACTTGGTTCATACAGATTTATGTGGACCCATGATAGTTGCTTCCTTAAGTAGATACCTATACTATGTGATCTTTATTGATGACCACTCTCGGAAGACTTAGATTTACTTCTTGAAGACCAAGGATGGAGTCCTTGCCAAGATTTCAGGAGTACAGAGCACGGGTTGAAAACCTGACCAGAAAGAAGATCAAAGTGTTGAAATTAGATAATGGAGGAGAATACACCTCCCAAGATTTCAATGATTTCTGCATTAAGGAAGGGATCAAGAGGGAGTACATCGTTCCTTACTACCCTCAACAGAATGGGGTCATAGAGAGGAAGAACATATATATTGTTGAGGCAGTAAAGGTGATGATTCATGATCAACATTTGCCTATGTTTCTATGGGCAGAAGCATCCATGACTGTAGTGTATGTTCAGAACATAATCCCTCATAAGACTTTGAGGAACATGACTCCTGAGGAGGCCTTCACCAGAGTGAGTCCTAAGGTTGGACACTTCAGGATATTTGGGTGTCTAGTATACATTCATGTACCCAAGGATAAAATGACCAAGCTAAACCCTTCAGGTAGAAAGGGTACATTTGTTGGGTACAATGAGTCTTCGAAGGCATATCGGATCTACATCCCTGGTCAGAGACAAATTG
This sequence comes from Picea engelmannii, assembly GCA_009831015.1. NCBI lineage: Eukaryota > Viridiplantae > Streptophyta > Pinopsida > Pinales > Pinaceae > Picea > Picea engelmannii. Next base: position 134,104 of record ML793109.1, read on the forward strand.
AGGTGAGCAGAGATGTTACCTTTGAGGAGGAGGTATCCTTCAGGAGATATAGAGGAGATCACATGGATATTGATAGTGAGAGACAAGAAGAGATGGTGCCTTCTCCCCCTCACCTTCCAACAGTTCAGAGGGAGACACTTGAGCCTATTGATTCCATTGATCCTGTAGTTTTAGTTGATGTTCCCAGAGATATTGTAGTAGGTCGGAAGAGACCTACATGGGCTTTTCAGACTCTACAGGAGGAAGAAGGACATGCATCTCCTCGTGGTACCTTCTGAGAGAGCAAGAGACCTTAGATATATTCGTGTTATGCCGCAACTATGAACCACATCATTGGTTTTGAGCCTTCCTTTTATGAGGAGGAATCTACTCAACCAGTATGGAGAGATTCCATGATGGAGGAGTATCAGTCTATCATGAAGAATGATGTGTGAGATATTGTTTCGAGACCTGAGGGGAATTTTGTAGTGACTTCCAAGTGGATCTATAAGATCAAACACACAACTAATAGGAGCATCAAGAAACATAAAGAAATATTTGTTGCTAGAGGATTCTCTCAGGTGGAGGGAATAGATTATGAGGAGACATTTTCTCATGTTTCTCAATAGGCTTCTATCCGGATGATTATTTCCCTTGCAACATCCATGGGTTGGAGTCTACATTAGATGGGTGAAGACAACCTTTCTCAATGGAGAGATTGAGGAAGAAGTATACATCGAGTAGCCAGATGGTTTTGTGATACATGAAAAGGAGTCTCATGTGTGCAGGTTGAAGAAGGCCATGTGTGGAATCAAGCAGGCACCTCGATCTTGGTATGCGAGGATTGATGGACACCTAATGCATTTGGGCTTCAACAAAAGTGTTGTTGATCCCAACCTGTACTACACTATTGTTAATGGTGAGTCCTTGATTTTGGTCCTCTACGTTGATGATTTATTCATCATCAGTACATAGAGCCTTACTGTTGAATGAAAGTATGTGTGGTCTCTGAGTTTGAGATGAAGGACATTGGTATGATGCACTACTTCTTGGGACTATAGGTGTGGAAGAGAAATGATAAGATCTTCCTAAGTCAGGATAGGTACACAGTTGAGATATTGAAAAGTTTGGGATGTTGAACTGTAATCCCATGGCTACACCAATGGTGACGAATCTGAAGAAAATAAGTGTGTCTTCTTCTGATTTCGACGAGATTGATCCAACCCTGTACATACAACTGATTGGATAATTGATGTATCTGGTTAACACCAAACCATATATTTGTTATGTAGTGAGTTCACTTAGACAGTTTATGATTCAACCGAGACAAACACACTCGATTTCTTTGACGCATGTGTTGAGATACCTACGAGGTACAGTTGGACATGGTATGACATATACTTCCAGTATTGACATGAGATTGTAGGTATTTATTGACTTTGATTGGGCAGGAAGCGCAGTGTATGGGAAGAGCACCTCCGTATGTTGTTTCACTTTGCGATCTGCCATGGTTTCCTGGTGTAGTAGGAAACAAAATTCTATGGCCTTGAGCACCGCATAAGCAGAGTACATTGCATTGAGTGTGGTAGTCTGAGAAGCAGTGTGGCATCCCAAGATCCTTGTATATTTATTTGGACATGTGTTGGATTCCACCGTTATTCATTGTGATAACCATAGCTATGTGAAGCTCTCAGAGAATCCAGTGTTTCATGACAAATCGAAAAACATTAAAATCAAGTACCATTACATCCAAGACATGGTGATATGGATTTTATGAGCAGAACGAAATGACTACATATTATTAACAATTTCTTAACACAAAATAATAGAGATATAGTAAGATTGGTTTTTTATTCAATAAGGAAATAAGTTGAAACTGTAAAATGCAGCAGAAACAAGCTGGCTGGAATGGTGGCAGCTTATCTTTGAGAAGAGATGTGACGGTCGTGCTCATTCGCAAGAACATGATTACAATGAGGCTCTGAAGGAATTTTTACAATAAACATGAATGCCAAAAACCCTAGACATCCAAAAACCTAACCCTAGGAGATGAAGCGCCAAAATTCATGTGGGCCCCATTTGGGTAAGTTAGTACATCAACTTCCTGGGGTCATAACTTTTGCATACGATCTCCGTTTTAGGCGTATGATATCCCGTTGGAAATGTATCATTGAGGAGATTGATTTTGGGGAATCAATCATGCCTTTGTCTATCATTGGGAATCTCGATCCATAAAAACCTTCATTTAGACCCTCAAAATGGCCCCATAAGTTAAAACTGCTAAAAATAGTAAATTGCCAAACTAGCCAGAAAACTATTTTGAGCCAGATGGAAAAAGTGGGTGGCCACTGATATCCACCTGGATCAATCCTCCCTCCTTAGGAAGCAATGGTATCTATTGCATTGAGTTCCCCCATCAGATGAGGAATTTTTTTCTGAATTTGGCCCCGGGTGAGCCACTTGCCTTGGTGCAGGAGCTGCCTTGCTTTGATGACTCGATAAAGCTGGATCCTTTGTTGTCGAGTGCCCTTAATTTGTGTGTCCACAATCTGATCATGGGATGCCTGTTGTATGCAGTTGGGGTTGAGCTCTGTTGGTGTTAGTTGTTCTGCTACTTCTAAGGTGTCCAATAATGGTGGGAAATAAGGGCGAAGGAGATCCACATTGAACACTGGGTGCAGGCCAAGGAAAGGAGGAATGTTGAGCTCAAAAGAATTATCCCCCATGACATTGGTGATGGTGTACGACCCATAACGGAGTGGGCGAAGCTTCCGATGGGGTCCTGTATGACGTTCTTTCTGCAAGTGCAACCAAACTTTGTCATCCACCTGAAACTTATCTGGCACCCGATGTTGATCATAACGCTGCTTGTACTTATCATTGGACTTATGTAGGATCTCCTAAACCTGTTGCAGATGTGCTAGATCCTCTCAATGAACCGAGTGGCTTTTTCATCTTCATTTGGAGCAGGAGATGAGTCGGTTGAGGTGACTGCAAGTGGAAGTGCAACATCTATAGGACCCAATGGTTGGAATCCCAGCCCCACCTGAAAGGGGTTGTGGCTAGTTGAGCTATGCAATGCTTAGTTGTAGCTATGCTGGACATAGGGAAGGCTCTCATCCCATGTGTGAGGGTGATCAGAATTATACATGAAGGATATGCACAATCATTCGATTTACGACCTTGGTTTGGCCATCTATCTGGGGGTGGAAGGCCGTTGATTTGGTGAGCTTTGTGTCCAGCAATGACCGGAGGCTTAACCAGAATGTGCTGAGAAATAAACTGTCTCAATCTGAGACAATGGTTTGTGGGATTCCAAAATGTACCCAAACTCGTTCAAAAACGAGCTTGGTAGTGGCCTCTGCTATGATACTCTTCTTCTAGGCAACCAAAATTGCCATCTTAGAAAAGCGATCAACAACCACAAAAATACAGTCATTACCCCGCTTGCTGGATGGAAGGCCTGACATGTAGTCCATTGAGATGGATTCCCATGGCCTGTCAGGGGTAGGAAGAGGGGTGTATAGGTCTTGTTTCTTAGTGGTTGGTTTGGCAATAGCGCAGGCAGTGCAGGACCTGATATACTTGCTGACCTCCTGTAGAAGTTTCGGCCGGTAGAAATGTTTCTGTAGCATTACCACTGTATTTTTGACGCCAAAGTGTCTTGCCACCCAAGTGTAGTGGGCTTCCCAGATCAGCTTCGCTCGCTCTCTTGATGGAACATAGATATGGCCCAGATGACACAACAACCCATCCTAAAGATGGAAGTTATCGACAACTGTGTTTGCACCGAACATTTGGTAGGTGGTGGCAAAGTCTGGGTCTGTCTCATAGAGTTGGGGCCATCCATAGGTCTCATGGCCACAAGAGTCTAGCACCGTGGTGAGTTACACGACTTGCGGTCTGCTGAGGCAATCAATGACGCGATTGGTGCTTCCTTTTTTATACTTGATGTTGAGGTGTAAATGTTGCAAGTATATGGACCACTTTTGATGGCGGTCATTCTACAATTTTCCTTGTGTCTGCATGAACTGCAGTGGCTTATGATCAGTTTGGATGACTGTCTCCTTCCCAAGAATGTGATGTCTCCATTGGCGGTGGGCTTTCACAATGGAGTACATTTCTTTGTCATAAGTAGGGTACTTACGGACAACGTTTGATAGTTTCTCACTATGATAGGCCATGGGGTGGCCATGCTGAGTGAGAGCGACGCCCATAGCATAGTCTGAAGCATCTGTCTTGATCTTAAAGGGTTGTTGTAGGTTTGGTAGTGAAAGTACTAGGGATGAGCACAAGCACTACTTCAGATCATCCAACGCTTGTTGTTGGGATCGAACCCACGCAAATTTCACCTTACCACCACCCCTGGTTATTTGGCTGAGGGCCCATGCAATATGGGGGAATCCCAACACAAACTTGCGGTAGAAATTGGCAAGGCCCGAGAAGCTCCGAAGCTTAGTGATTGTGGTCGGGGCTAGCCAGTCATGGATGACTTGGATCTTGCCTGGGTCCACATGTACGCCATGTTGACCAATGATGTAGCCTAGGTAATGGACCATGTCCATGCCGAAGGAGAATTTTCCAAGTTGGCGTATAGCTTGTGCTACCGCCAAGTGTGCAGAACCTACTGAATATGCTGCAAGTGTTCGACCCAAGTCTTGATGTAAATGTGAATGTCATCCAGATACACCACTACAAAAGTATTGGTAAATGGTCGCAGGATATCGTCCATCATCCTCATGAAAGTGGCTGGAGAATTTGTCAAACCAAAGGGCATGACTAACCATTCAAAAAGGCCTTCCTTTGACTTGAAGTCAGTCTTTCATACATCTTTCTATTCTATCGGGACCTGGTGGTAGCCAAAATTCAGATGAATCTTACTGAAGTATTCGTCCCCCGTCAATTGATCAAGGAGGTCGTCAATTCGGGGAATCAAGTACCGATTTCTTAGTGTGATTTTATTCAAAGCCCAATAATCAATGCAGAGTCGCCAGGTTCCATCTTTCTTCTGTACCATCACGATTGGGCTCCCGCACTGTGGTGAGTTGGGATTGATGTGCCCCTTGTGGAGCAGTTCTTGGATCTGTCACTTGATCTACTCATTCTCTAACAGAGAGCGAAGATAGACTGGCCCATTGGGCAGTGATGCATCAGGGGTCAGATCGATGGTGTGCTTGACCTGGCAGTGCAGAGGTACCCCGGTAGGTGAGGAGAAGTTATTCAAGTATTCTTCTATGACCTTATCTACTTTCTTTTGTTGTGTGGAGAGGTCGGCCACAGAGACCCTGGATGTGCCTGTGATCTTTCACTTATCTTGAGAGAGAATGAAGAAGAAGACAAAATTCCCCGTCTGAGAGATGGCCTTCTTGCATTGCTTAGCAGAGATCAAGTAAATAGCACTAGGTGGGACTGCCTCGGGTATCCTGTACAATTTACTGTTCAAAGTAATAATAACACTACAAGGCCTAGACTCATATACAACATGATGTTTCCATAAATAAGGTTGGCCCAAAAGAACATCACAAAATTTGAGAGGAGAAACATCACACAATACCTCGTCTTTGAAGGGCTTGATATCGTATGACAGTTGACACTGTTGGCTGACGTGGAGATCGCTTCCTTGGTGGAGCCATCCAATGGTGTAGGGTTGTGGGTGTGGCATTGTCGGCAGGGCCATCCGCTTGATGACCTCTGTTGAGATGAGGTTCTTCTAGCTACCACTATCAACGATGAAGTGCAAAAGGGTGCCTTTTACCCACATCTGTGAATGGAAGAGGCGCTCTCCTTCTTCTGGCTCATCTGGTTCACCAGGATGGAGCTTCGTGGTAGCAACAGTGGAACTGGGTTCCACGTCAATGATCCGTCTTCCCCTTTCTGGTTTTGGCTCAGATTCAGAACCTGCATCTGATTCAGAGGCTTTCACTTTGGCCACCAGTGACTGCTTTGAGTGGCAGTCAACAATGTTATGCCAAGGGCTCTTATGGAAGTCGTACCACTTCCCGATATCTTTATTTGTCTTTCCAGTGTCCTTATTTGCTTGCGGGTTGGATGGGTTGTCCCGATATTGTCCATATTTTCTCTGTCCTTTTTTCTATGGGTTGGGGCTGCCCTTTCCTGGATTTTGTTGTGAGGGTTTCCCAGGCCTAAATTGTTGCGTATTTTGTTTGAGCTTCTACTTGATTTTGACTGCATATTGATAGGCTGCGCCCAAGGATGAGATGTCCAGAAATTCCATTTTGGTCTGGATGTATATATGCAGAGAACCATGATACTTGATCACCAGATGTCACTCTGAATCTTTAATACCCAGCTTGGTGCGGAAGGTATGGAAGATATTTGTGAAATTTGGCACTGCTTGGTCTCTTTCTTGCCGCAGTGTGGTCCATTTGGTATAAAATTCGTCATAGCTTTTGACAGGGTAGTATTGTTCCTTAATAACATCCCTGAAGGATTACCAGGTGGCCGTGACTGTAAATAATGAGGGTTCCTCTGTTTCCTTTTGCTCACATAAATTTTCCCACCAATCTTTGACATGGGGAACAACTTTGAGGAACACAAAAGTAATATTTTCTCTATTCAAAAAGTTACGAACAAAAAAATACCCTTCTAGTCGATTCAACCACTTTTCTACAACATCTACGTCTATCTGACCTTCAAATATAGGAATATCAAAGTTTATTTGTACCTTCATGGGGGCAGCGCCTCTGCTCAAAGAAGATGCATCCCCTCTTGGTAGCCGCCGAAGGATTTGCGCGAAACTATCCATCATCTCGTTCCTCTGTTGCGCGAGGGATTCCTCAATCAATAGTTTGAAAGGATCTCCTGTCCCATAATCTTTATTTTCTCATGCCATGAGAGGTCGCTTGGGTGTGCGAGATATTTTGTCCTCAAGAGAAACAAGCTCGATACCCAACTCTTTTTACTCCAACCTCGTTGGGGACATGCATTAAGACGACAAGGAGAAGACCACTCTGATACCACTGATCTAGATTTTATGAGTAGAACCAAATGACTACAGATTATTAACATTTTCTTAACACAAAATAACAGAGATACAATAAAACTAGTTTTTTATTCAATAAGGAAATAAGTTGAAACTGTAAAATATAGTGGAAACAAGCTGGCTGGAATGGTGGTGGCTTATCTCTGAGAAGAGATGTGATAGCCATGCTCATTCGCAAGAAGATGATTACAATGAGGCTTTGAAGGAATTTTTACAATAAAAAGGAATGCCAAAAACCATAGACATCCAAAAGCCTAACCCTAGGAGATGAAGTGCCAAAAGTCACGTGGGCCCCGTTTGGGTAAGTTAGTACATCAACTTCCCGGGCTCGTAACTTTTGCATACAATCTCCGTTTTAGGTGTATGATAGCCCGTTGTAAAGGTATCATCGAGGATATTGATTTTGGGGACTCAATCATTCCTTGGGTTTTCACTGAGAAGCTCTATCCATAAATACCTTCATTTAGGCCCTCAAAATGGCCCCATAAGTTAAAAAGGCTAAAAATAGTAAATTGCCAAAATTGCCAGAAAACTGTTTTGAGCTAGTTGGAAAAGGTGGGTGGCCACCGATATCCACCTGGATCAATCCTCCCTTAGGAAGCAATGGTATCCATTGCGTTGAGTTCCCCCATCAGATGAGAAAATTTCTGTTGAATTTGGCCCCGGGTGAACCACTTGCCTTGGTGCAGGAGCTGCCTTGCTTTGACGACTCGATAAAGATGGATCCTTTGCTATTGAGTGCCCTTAATTTGTGTCTCCACAATATGATCATGGGATGCTTGTTGTATGCAGTCAACGTTGAGCTCTGTTGGTGTCAACTGTTCTGCTACTTCTGAGGTGTCCAATAATGGTGGGAAATAAGGGCAAAGGAGATCCACGTTGAACACTGGGTGTAGGCCAAGGAAAGGAGGAACGTTGATCTCAAAATAATTATCCCCCACAACCTTGGTGATGGTGTACGACCCATAACGGAATGGGTGAAGCTTCCGATGGGGTCCTGTAAGGCATTCTTTCTGCAAGTGCAACCAAACTTTGTCGCCCACTTGAAACTTATGTGGCACCTGATTTTGATCATGACGTTGCTTGTACTTGTCATTGGACTTCTGTAAGATCTCCTAAACCTGTTGGCGGATGTGCTATATCTGCTCAATGAACCGAGTGTCTTTTTCATCTTCAGTTGGAGTAGGAGACGAGTCGGTTGAGGTGAATGCAAGGGGAAGTGAAACATCTATGGGACCCAATGGTTGGAATCCCAACCCCACCTGAAAGGGGTTGTGGTCGGTTGAGCTATGAATGGCTCGGTTGTAGCTATGTTGGACATATGGAAGGCTCTCATCCCATGTTGGAGGGTGCTTGGAATTATACATGCGAAGTATATGCACAATCATTCGATTTATGACCTCGGTTTGGCCATCTATCTGGGGGTGGAAGGAAGTGGATTTGGTCAGCTTTGTGTCCAGCAATGACCAGAGGCTCGACCAGAATGTGCTGAGAAATCGACTGTCCTGATTTGAGACAGTGGTTTGTGGGATTCCAAAATGTACCCAGACTTGTTCAAAGAAGAGCTTGGTAGTGGCCTATGCTGTGATGCTCTTCTTGCAGGCAACCGGAATTTCCATCTTAAAAAAGCGATCAAAAACCATAAAAACACAGTCATTTCCCTGCTTGGTCGATGGAAGGACCGACATGTAGTCCATTGAGATTGATTCCCATGGCCTATCAGGAGTAGGAAGAGGGGTGTACAAGATTTGTTTATTAGTGGTCGATTTGGCAATAGTGTTGGGTATGTGTTATATTCTTTGCATGTGTGTGTGTGGGTGCACCAGATTTGACAATTGTGTCTGACGATTCCTATAGTAATGAGTTTTGTGTCGTGTGCGCCAGGCGCTTTCCTAGCGAGGTCCCAGGGGGGGTAGGTATGCCACTCCCTGGTTACGCGTAGCATTCGGGGCAGTGTCCCGATTTTTTTTTGGGCGGTTTTTGCTATTTTTAGTTGTTTACTAAATTAATCCCGTATTAAGGGATTAGGGTTTTGGTATCTACAGAATACCTAAAAAAATTGTATATATTGTATGGTGAATGGTGAAATTTGATATATGAATATAAGAAAGGTTTTCCCGGTTGAGGGTTTCCGGTATAAAATCTCTGTGTACTTTGTGTATGAGCCATTGATTAAATTTTGTTTTTCTTAAGAATCTATATGCATTGCTTTACTTCACAGGTTTAAAAATTACATGTGGTACCAGAGCTCATTTTTGGCTTCAGAGGGACACCTTTGTTGCTGAGGGTTTGGCTCAGTCTTGATAGATCAATTTGATCTTGGGTCTGTGATAAACCTGGGTTTAGTGGGATCTTTTGCAGTGGTTATTCGAGTGTAGAAAGAGGAATGGAGAGCTATTCTAGAATCAAGATAAAGAAGTTAAACGGTAAAAACTTTGAGCTATGGAAGATCAAGATGGAGGACCTTCTTGTAGACAAAGAACAATGGATCGCTGTGGATCCTGGTACACAGCCTACTGGTACATTGTATACTAGCACACAAGATACTGGTACACAACCTACTAGTACACAAACTACTAGTACACAACCTACTGGTATGTCGAAGGAAGATTGGGAGAAGTTGGACATAAGAGCAAGGAGTACTATTCGACTCTACCTAGCAGATTTGGTGTTGTTGAATGTCTCGGGAGAATATACAACGAAGGAACTATGGGATAAGTTGGGGAATTTGTATCAATTAAAGTCCCTGGTAAACAAGTTGTTTCTTTGAAAGAAGTTGTATCATCTTAGGATGGAAGATGGAGATTCTGTGACAGAACATCTAAATGCCTTTAATACTCTGGTAAGTCAACTTGTCTCTGTTAATATTATGATTGNTATTACTTTGTTATGTTCTTTTCCAGACTCTTGGGATAATTTGGTTGTAGCAATTGGTAGTACCACTCAATCTACATTGAAGTATGAGGATGTAGTTTCATCCTTGTTATCTGAAGAGATGAGGCAATAAAACATGGATAGTCATAGCTCAAATGATTTATTTGTAAGAGGTCGTACCCAAGAAAAGAATCCTGATAAGCCTTCGGGGGGGAGACCTAAATCTACAGGTAGATCTAAGTCTCCAGGAAAATATTTGAGGAAATTCTAGAAGTGTGGTAAACCAGGGCATTATGAGAAAGATTGCAAGTCTAAGAAGGTTGAAAAACTAAAGGGATCTGATAGTACCTCTTCCACAGAGGCGAAAACCTCCACTGAAGAAGGAGGTGATGTTTACCTGGCATCTACAGGTACACATGTAGACCGTGATGTATGGTTGATCGACTCAGGTGCATCATACCATAAGACTCCTCACAGGGAGTGGTTCTTTGAATATGAAAAATATGATGGTGGTGATGTATTCCTAGGATATGACTCGACAACCAAAATCATGGGACGTGGAAGGGTTAAGTTGTTTCTAAAATATGGAAGGATTAGAACTCTCCCCGGGGTTCTGCACATTCCAAAACTTGCCAAGAGCCTAATATTTGTAAGCAAGTTGGATGATGCAGGAGTGGATACTATATTTGGAAAGAACCCTTGCAATATGGTACAAGGAGAAATGGTGTTGATGAGGGGATTTTGGTGTGGAACTTTGTACAAGTTGTTGGGAAGCACTTATACTAATGGGTGCAACAGTTCTGTTGTCCCCGAGCATAGAAATGAAGGAGACAAGACCAATACTGTCCCAGAAAAGAAGACCATGCTGTGGCATCAAAGACTAGGGCATATTGGAGAAAAGGGCCTTTGAACACTACACGGTAAAGGTATGGTTGAAGGTGTGTCTAATTGCACTCTAGATTTTGATTTCTGTGAACATTGCATATATGGCAAACAAAATCGAGTAATATTCCCATCTGGTGCTACAAGAGCAAAGGGGATCTTAGAGTTGATACACAGTGATGTGTTTGGACCTATTCCTGTTCCATCCCTAGGTAAATATGTGTATTATGTTTCATTCATAGATGATTTTTCAAGGAACACATGGATTTATTTTCTTAGAAAAAAATATGAGGTATTTGATAAATTTAAAGAGTTTAAGGCTCTGGTAGAAAATCAGACAGAGAAGAAACTAAAGGTATTGAGAACAGATAATGGTGAAAAATTATGCGGAAATGAATTCGAAGAATTTTGTAAGAAGTGTGGTATAGCAAGGAAGAAGACTACTACATACACTCCTTAGCAGAATGGAGTTGCAGAAAGGATGAACAGGACACTAATGGAAAAATCAAGGAGCATTCTCAATGGTGTCGGGTTAGGACAAGAATTCTGGTCAGATGCAGTGGGTACAACATGTTACCTGGTCAATCGATCACCTTCATCAGCATTGGATGATAAAACTCCATGTGAGGTATGGTCTGGAAAGAAACCCTCTCTTCAACATATTAGAGTGTTTGGTTGTGATGCTTATGTACATGTTCCAAAGGAAAATAGGAGTAAGCTGGATAAAAAGGCTGAAAAGTGTATCTTTATTGGCTATAAAGATGGTGTGAAAGGTTATAATCTTTGGAACCTAGAAACCAAGAAGACTGTTTATAGTCGAGGTGTTGTTTTCATAGAGGTAAAAGATGTGTCCAAACAAGAATTCCTACCAACGCAAGACAAACCTAAGAAAATAGATCTTGAGTTGGATGATGCCAAATATAAATCATCTGAAGAAGAGGAAGCAGAAGAAGAAGAAGAAGAACCTCATACCCCAATATTGAGGAGATCAGTGAGGGATAAAAGGAAACCAAAAAAGTATAGTCCACCTAATTTCCATTCCAATTTCACTTTATCTATTACTGATGATGATCCTAGAACTGTCAGGGAAGCAGTTAATTCAGAGGATAGTAAACTCTAGAAGAAGGCCATGGTTGAAGAAATGGATGCCTTGGATAAGAATGAGGCATGGGATATAGTTGAGTTGCCAGATGGAAGAAAATTTGTTGGTATCAAATGGTTGTTTAAGAAGAAGTTTAATGCACAAGGTAAAGTGGAGAAATACAAAGCTCGGTTAGTAGCAAAAGGTTATTCCCAAGTAGAGGGAATTGACTTTGGTGAGATTTTTTCTCCTGTTGCTAAGTTAACTTCTATTGGATTTCTTTTGTCTATTGTTGTTGCTTTTGATCTTGAAGTGGAACAGATGGATGTGAAGACAACATTCCTACATGGGGATCTGGAAGAAGAAATCTACATGAAGAAACCATAAGGCTTTGTAGTGAAGGGAAAGAAAGAGTTGGTCTATAAGCTAAAGAAGTCACTATATGGTCTGAAGCAATCACCTAGGATGTGGTACCAAAAGTTTGACACATACATCCTTGGATTGAGATTTGTAAGAAGCAGGGATGATCATTGTGTATATTCCAAGTAGGTTGGTAATCACTTCATTTATGTAGTGTTGTATGTTGATGACATGTTGTTGGTAGGAAATAACATGGATGTTATCAAGGAGGTGAAATCGCAGCTATCCTCCAAATTTGACATGAATGATCTTGGTGTTGATAACTTCATTCCATGAATGGAGATTAAAAGAGATCGTGTAAACATGAAACTCTGGTTGAATCAGAGAAAATATGTTGTGACGATATTGCAGAGGTTTAATATGCATGGAAGTAAACCGGTCAAGGTTCCTATTACTATAGGTGTAAATTTATCTGCAGATCAATGTCCCAAGACATAGGAAGAAGAAGAGGACATGTCCCATGTTCTGTATGCCAGTGCGATTGGCAGTTTGATGTATGCAATGGTTTGTACTAGACCGAACATTGCACATGCAATGGGAGTTTTGAGTAGGTATATGTCAAAACTAGGGAAGGAGCATTGGACAACAGTAAAGAGTGTCTTCAGGTATCTTCATGGCACTACCAATTATGGATTGTTCTACCAAGGAAGACCAGGATTGGACAGAGTGGTGGACATACATGGCTTTTTTGATGCAGACTGGGTTGGAACTGGATCATAGAAGATCTACAATTGGGTATGTGTTTAACCTGTTTGGAGGAGCAATCAATTGGATGAGCAAAAGACAGGTTGTAGTGGCACTCTCAACTACAAAAGATGAATACATGGCAGCCACTCATGCAAGCAAGGAAGCAATATGGTTACAAAGATTGTGTTCAAGTATTGGGGTGGTACAACAAGAAGTGAGATTAGATTGTGACAGTCATAGTGCAATCTTCCTGGCAAATAACCCAACTTATCATTCAAAGACAAAGCATATTGATGTTCAGTATCACTTTGTGAGAGACATGGTTGAGGAAAAGAAGGTGTTGCTGGAAAAGGTGGGCACTTTGAAGAATGTTGCAAATTCATTGATAAAGTCTGTGAGCACAGAAAAGTTCTCCTGGTGTAGAGTAATAATGGGCATTGCTGCCCTGGATTTTTCACTATATAATCCCCTGGACCCCTAGATGCAAAGAAAACAACAATTGGGAGAATGTTGGGTATGTGTTATATTCTTTGCATGTGTGTGTGGGCGAATCAGATTCAACAATTGCGTCTGACAATCCCTCTAGTAGTGCTCGTTGTGTCATGTGCACTGGGTGCATTCCTATGGGGGTTCCAGGGGGGGGTAGGTATGCCCCTCCATGGTTACGTCCAGTGTTCGACACCGAGCGCTACTTCTGAGGTGTCCAATAATGGTGGGAAATAAGGACGAAGGAGATCCACGTTGAACATTGGGTGCAGGCCAAGGAAAGGAGGAATGTTGATCTCAAAATAATTATCCCCCATGGCCTTGGTGATGGTGTATGACCCATAACGGAGTGGGCGAAGCTTCCGATGGAGTCCTGTAAGGCGTTCTTTGTTCAAGTGAAACCAAACTTTGTCACCCACCTGAAACTTATGTGACACCCGATGTTGATCATGGTGCTACTTGTACTTGTCATTGGAGTTCTGTAGGATCTCCTGAACCTGTTGCCGGATGTGATGGATCCTCTCAATGAACCAAGTGGCTTTGTCATCTTCAGTTGGAGCAGGAGATGAGTCGGTTGAGGTGACCACAAAGGGAAGTTCAACATCTATGGGACCCAATGGTTGGAATCCCAACCCCACCTGAAAGGGGCTATGGCTAGTTGAGCTATGCAGGTCTCAGTTGTAGCTATGTTGGACATAGGGAAGGCTCTCATCCCATGTGTGAGGGTGCTTGGAATTATACATGCAAAGGATATGCACAATCATTCGATTTACGACCCCGGTTTGGCCATTTGTATGGGGGTGGAAGGACATGGATTTGGTGAGCTTTGTGTCGAGTAATGACCAAAGGCTCGACCAGAATCTGCTGAGAAATCGACTGTCCTGATCTTAGATAGTGATTTGTGGGATTCCAAAATGTACCTAGACTTGTTCAAATAAGAGCTTGGTAGTGGCCTCTGTTGTGATGCTCTTCTTGCAGGAAACCAGAGTTGCCATCTTGGAAAAGCGATCAACAACCACAAAAAAACAGTCATTTCCACACTTGGTGGATGGAAGTCCCAACATGTAGTCGATTGAGATGGATTCCCATGGCCTGTCAGGAGTAGGAAGAGGGGTGTATAGACCTTGTTTCTTAGTGGTCGGTTTGGCAATAGTGAAGGCAATGTAGGACCTGATATAGTTGCTGACCTCCTGTCGAAGTTTCGGCCAGTAGAAATGTTTCTGTAGCATCGCCACTGTATTTTCGACACTGACGTGTCCTACCACCCAACTGATATGGCCCAGACGACACAAAAACCCATCCTAAAGATGGAAGTTATCGACAACTGCGTTTGCACCCAAAATTTGGTAGGTGGTGGTGAAGTCTGGGTCTATCTCATAGAGTTGGGGCCATCCAGAGGTCTCATGGCTGCAATAGTCTAGCACCGTGGTGAGTGCCGCGAGTGGCGGTCTGCTGAGGCAATCAACGATGTGATTGGTGCTTCCTTTTTTATACTTGATGTTGAAGTGGAATTGCTGCAAGTATGTGGACCACTTTTGATGGCGGTATTTTTGCAATTTTCCTTTAGTTTGCGTGAATTGCAGTGGCTTATGATCTATTTGGATGACTGTCTCCTTCCCAAGAATGTAACATCTCCATTGGCGGCAGACTTGCACAATGGAGTACATTTCTTTGTCATAAGTAGGGTACTTACTACAACATCTGATAGTGTCTCACTATGATAGGCCACAGGATGGCCGTGTTGATTGAGAACGACACCCACAATGTAGTCTGAAGCATCTGTCTCCATCTCAAAGGGTTGCTGTAGGTCTAGTAGTGAAAGTAATGGGGCTGAGCACAAGCGCTACTTCAGATCATCGAACGCTTTTTGTTAGGACCGGACCCACACAAATTTCTATTTACCACCACGCCTGGTTATTTGGATGAGGGTCCATGCAATATGGGAGAATCCCAACATGAACCTGCAGTAGAAATTGGCAAGGCCCAAGAAGCTCTGAAGCTCATTGAGTGTGGTTGGTGTTGGCCAGTCATGAATGACTTGGATCCTTGCTGGGTTCAAATGTATGCCATGTTGATTAATGATGTAGCCTAGGTAATGGACCCTTTCCATGCCGAAGGATCATTTTTCCAAGTTGGCGTATAGCTTGTGCTGCCGCAGGGTGTGAAAAACCTGTTGAATATGCTACAAGTGTTCGACCCAAGTCTTGCTGTAAATGAGAATGTCATCCAGATACACCACTACAAAATTATTGGTGAATGGTCATAGAATATCGTCCATCATCCTCATGAAAGTGGCTGGAGCATTTGTCAAACCAAAGGGCATGAACAACCATTCAAAAAGGACTTCCTTTGACTTGAAGGCGGTCTTCCATACATATGTATGTTCTATCGGGATCTGGTGGTAGCCAGACTTCAGATCAATCTTACTAAAGTATTTGGCCCCTGTGAGTTGGTCAAGGAGGTCGTCGATTCGGGGAATTGGGTACCGGTTTCTCACTGTGATTTTATTCAGAGCCCGGTAATCAATACAGAGTCACCAGGTTCCATATTTCTTCTGTACCAGCACGATTGGGCTCCCTCACAGTGATGAGCTGGGACGGATGTGCCCCTTGTGGAGCAGTTCTTGGATCTGCCGCTTGATCTCCTCATTCTCTAACAGAGAGCGGCGATAGACTGGCCCATTGGGAAACAATGCATCGGGGGTCAGATCGATGGGGTGCTTGACCTGGTAGTGCAGAGGTACCCTGGTAGGTAAGGAGAAGATATCTGAGTATTCTTCCATGACCTTATCTACTTGGTTCTTCTATGTGGAGAGGTCAGCCACAGAGACCCTGGATGTGGCTGTGATCTTTCGCTTATATTGAGAGCGAATCATGAAGAAGAAAAACTTCCCCATCTGAGAGATGACCTTCCTACATTTCTTAGCAGAGATCAAGGAAATAGCACTAGGTGGGACTGCCTCGGGTATCCTATACAAATTACTGTTCAAAGTAATAATAACACTACGAGGCCTAGAATCATATACAACATGACGTTTCCATAAATAAGGTTGGCCCAAAAGAACATTGCAAACTTCGAGAGGAGAAACATCATACAATACCTCATCTTTGAAGTGATTGATGTCGTACGACAGTCGACACTGTTGGATGACGTGGAGACCGCTTCTTTGGCGGAGCCATCCAATGGTGTAGGGTTGTGGGTGCGGCATTGTCAATAGGGCCAGCAACTTGACGACATCTACTGAGATGAGGTTCTTCTGGCTACCGCTATCAATGATGAAGTGAAATGGGGTTCCTTTTACCTACATCTGTGAATGGAAGAGGTGCTCTCCTTCTTCTGGCTCGTCTGGTTCACCAGGATGGAGCTTGGTGGCAGCAACAGTGGCACTGGGTTTCCCGTCAATGATCTATCTTCCCCTTTTTGGTTCTAGCTCAGAGTCAGAACCTACATCTAATTCAAAGGCTTTCACTTCAGCCACCAGCGACTGCTTTGAGCGGTAGTCAGTAGTGTTATGCCAAGGGATCTTATGGAAGTCGTACCACTTCCCGGTATATTTCTTTGTCTTTTCGGTGTCCTTCTTTGCTTGCGGCTTGGATTGATAGTCCTGATATTGTCCATGTTTGCTCTGTCCTTTGTTTTGTGGGTTGGGGCTGCCCTTTCCTTGCTTTTGTTGTGAGGGGTTCCCAGGTCCAAATTGCCACATCTTTTGTTTGAGATTTTGCTCGATTTTGACGACATATTGGTAGGCCATGCCAAAGGATGAGATGTATAAAAATTCCATTTTGGTATGGATGTATCTATGCAGAGCACTGCGATATTTGAGCACAAAATGTCGCTCCAAATCTTTGATACCTAGCTTGGTGCACAAGGTATGGAAGATATTTGTGAAATCTGGCACTGCTTGGTCTCTTTCTTGCCGCAGTGTGGTCCATTTGGTATACAAGTCGTCATAGCTTCCGAAAGGGTAGTATTATTCCTTAATAGAATCCCTGAAGGATTCCCAGGTGTTCGTGACTGTAAATAATGAGGTTTCCACTGTATCCTTTTTTCTCACAGAATGTTTCCCACCAATCTTTGACATGGGGAACGGATTTGGGGAACGCAAAAGTAATCTTTTCTCTATTCAAAAAGTTATGTACAGAAAAATACCCTTGTAGTAGATTCAACCACTTGTCTATAGCATCTGCGTCTATCTGAACTTCAAATATAGGAATATCTAAGTTTATTTGTACCTTGAAGGGGGCGGCGCCTTCGCTCAAAGAAGATGCGTCACCTGTTGGTAGCTGTCGGAGGATTTGCACGAAACTATCCATCATCTCATTCCTCTGTTGCGTGAGGGATTCCTTAATCAATAGTTTGAAAGGATATCCTATCCCATCATATTTCTTTCCTCCTGCCATGAGAGGTTTCTTGGGCGCGTGAGAGCTTTTGTCCTCAAGAGCAACAAGCTCGAGACTCAACTCTTTGTACTCCGACCTCATTGGGGACATGCATTAAGACGACAAGGAGCAGACCGCTCTGATACTACTGATCCAAATTTTATGAGAAGAAAAAAATGACTACAAATTATTAACAGTTTCTTAACACAAAATAACAAATATACAGTAAAATTGGTTTTCTATTCATAAGGAAATAAGATGAAACTGTAAAATGCAGCGGAAACAAGCTGGCTAGAATGGTGATGACTTATCTCTAAGAAGAGATGTGACGGTCATGCTCATTCACAAGAAGATGATTACAATGAGTCTCTAAAGGCCTTTTTATAATAAACAGAAATTCCAAAAACCCTAGACATCCAAAAACCTAACCCTAGGAGATGAAGTGCCAAAAGTCATATGGGCCTCGTTTGGGTAAGTTAGTACATCAACTTCATAGGGTCGTAACTTTTGCATACGATCTCAATTTTAGGTGTATGATATCCCATTGGAAAGGTATCATTAAGGAGATTCATTTTTGGGACTCAATCATGCCTTAAATTATTGCTGGAAATCTCTATCCCAAAAAACCTTCATTTAGGCTCTCAAAATGACCCCGGAAGTTAAAACTACTAAAAATAGTAAATTGCCAAAATTGCCAAAAAACTATTTTGAGCTAGTTGGAAAAGGTAGGTGGCCACCGATATCCACCTAGATCAATCCTCCCTCCTTAGGAAGTAATGGTATCCATTGCATTGAGCTCCCCCATCAGATGAGGAAATTTCTTCTGAATTTGGCCCCGGGTGAGCCACTTGCCTTGGTGCAGGAGCTGTTGTGCTTTGACGACTCGATAAAGCTGGATCCTTTGTTTTCAAGTGCCTTTAATTTTTGTGTCCACAATCTGATCACGGGATGCTTGTTGTATTCAGTCAGGGTTGAGCTATGTTGGTGTCAGTTGTTCTGCTACTTCTGAGGTGTCCAATAATGGTGGGAAATAAGGGCGAAGGAGATCCACATTGAACATTGGGTGCATGCCAAGGAAAGAGGAATGTTGAGATCAAAAGCATTATCCCCCATGGCCTTTGTGATGGAGTACGACCCATAAAGGAGTGGGTGAAGCTTCCGATGGGGTCCTGTACGATGTTATTTCTACAAGTGTAACCAAACTTTGTCGTCCACCTGAAACTTATGTGGCACTTGATGTTGATCATGGCCCTGCTTGTACTTGTCATTGGACTTCTGTAGGATCTCCTGAACTTGTTGGAAGATGTGATGGATCCTCTCAATGAACCGAGTGGCTTTGTCATCTTCAGTTGGAGCAGAAGATGAGTCGGTTGAGGTGATCGTAAGGGGAAGTGAAACATCTATGGGACCCAATGGTTGGAATCCCAACCCCACCTGAAAGGGGCTGTGGCTGGTTGAGCTATGCAGGGCTCGGTTGTAGCTATGTTGGACATAGGGAAGGCTCTCATCCCATGTGTGGGGGTGCTTGGAATTATACATGTGAAGGATATGCACAATCATTCGATTTACAACCTCGGTTTGGCCATCTTTCTGGGGGTGGAAGGTTGTGGATTTGGTGATATTTGTGTCCAACAATGACCAGAGGATCAACAAGAATGTGTTGAGAAATATACTGTCCCGATATGAGAAAATGGTTTGTGGGATTCCAAAATGTACCCAGACTCGTTCAAAGAAGATCTTGGCAGTGGCCTCCGTTGTGATGCTCTTCTTGCAGGCAACCAGAATTGCCATCTTAGAAAAGCGATCAACAACCACAAAACACAATCATTTCCCTGCTTTGTGGATGGAAGGCCCAACATGTAGTCCATTGAGATGGATTCCCATGCCCTGTCAGGAGTAGGAAGAGGGGTGTACATGCCCTATTTCTTATTGGTTGGTTTGGCAATAGCGTAGGCAGTGCATGACCTGATATACTTGTTGACCTCCTCTCGAAGTTTCATCTAGTAGAAATGTTTATGTAGCATTGCCATTGTCTTTTAGACGCCGAAGTGTCCTTCCACTTGACTATAGTGGGCTTCCCAGATCAGCTTCGATCACTCGATTGATGGAACACAGATATGGCCCAAACGACACAACAACCCATCCCGAAGATGGAAGTTATCGACAACTGTGGTTGCACCCAACATTTGGTAGGTGGTGGCGAAGTCCGGGTCTGTCTCATAAAGTTGGGTCCATCCATAGGTCTCATGGCTGCAAGAGTCTAGCACCATGGTGAGTGGCGCATCTGGCGGTCTGCTGAGGCAATCAATGACGCGATTGGTGCTTCCTTTTTTATACTTGATGTTGAGGTGGAATTGCTGCAAGTATGTTGACCACTTTTGATGGAGGTCATTCTACAATTTTTCTTGTGTCTGCATGAACTGTAGTGGCTTATGATCAGTGTGGATGACTGTCTCCTTCCCAAGAATGTAATGTCTCCAGTGGTGGGAGGCTTTCACAATGGAGTACATTTCTTTGTCATAAGTAGGATACTTACGGACAACATCTGATAGTGTCTCACTATGATAGGCCATGGGGTGGCCATGCTGAGTGAGAACGACACCCACATTATAGTGTGAAGCATCTGTCTCGATCTCAAGGGGTTTCTAAGGTATGATAGTGAAAGTACTGGGGTTGAGCACAAGCGCTTCTTCAGATCATCGAACGCTTATTGTTGCGACTGGCCCCACACAAATTTTGCCTTACCACCACCCCTGGTTATTTGGCTGAGGGCCCATGCAATATGGGAGAATCCCAACATGAACCTATGGTAGAAATTAGCAAGGCCCAAGAAGCTCCGAAGCTCAGTGAGTGTGGTTGGGGCTGGCCAATCACAGATGGCTTGGATCTTGGCTGGGTCCACATGTACGCCATGTTTATCAATGATGTAGCCTAGGTAATGGAATTTGTCCATGCCGAAGGAGAATTTTTCCAAGTTGGCGTATAGCTTGTGCAGTAGCAGGGTGTGAAGAACCTGTTGAATATGATGCAAGTGTTTGGCCCAAGTCTTGATGTAAATGAGAATGTCATCCAGATACACCACTACAAAATTATTGGTGAATGGTCACAGGATATCATCTATCATCTTCATGAAAGTGGCTGGAGCATTTGTCAAACCAAAGGGCATGACCAACCATTCAAAAATGCCTTCCTTTGAATTGAAGGAGGTCTTCCATACATCTATCTATTCTATCGAGACCTGGTGGTAGCCAGACTTCAGATCAATCTTACTGAAGTATTTGGCCTCCATGAGTTGATCAAGGAGGTCGTATATTCAGGGAATCGGGTACCGATTTCTCACTGTGATTTTATTCAGAGCCTGATAATTAATGCAGAGTCGCCAGGTTCCATATTTCTTCTGTACCAGCACAATTGGGTTCCCGCATGGTGATGATCTGGGACATATGTGCCCTTTGTGGAGAAGTTCTTGGATCTGTCTCTTGATCTCCTCATTCTCTAATAGAGAGCGACGATAGACATGCCCATTGGGCAACGTTGCACCGAGGGTCAGATCGATGGGTTGCTTGACCTGGCAGTGAAGAGGTACCCCGGTAGGTGAGGAGAATATATGTGAGTATTCTTCCATGACCTCATCTACTTGCTTTTGTTGTGTGGAGAGGTCGGCCGCAAAGACCCTCGATGTGGTTGTGATATTTCTCTTATCCTGAGAGCGAATCATGAAGAAGACAAACTTACCCATATGAGAGATGACCTTCCTGCATTTCTTAGCAGAGATCAAGTAAATAACACTAGGTGGGACTGCCTCAGGCATCCTGTACGATTTCCTGTTCAAAGTAATAATAACACTACGAGGCCTAGACTCATATACAACATGACATTTCCATAAATAAGGTTGGCCCAAAAGAACATCACAAACTTCGAGAGGAGAAACATCACATAATACCTCGTCTTTGAAGGGCTTTATGCCTTATTACAATCGAAATTGTTGGCTCACGCAGAGATCACTTCCTTAGTGGAGCCATCCAATGGTGTAGGGTTGTGGTTGCGGCATTGTCGGCAGGGCCAACCACTTGAAGACCTCTGCTAAGATGAGGTTCTTCTGGCTACCGCTATCAACGATGAAGTGTAGTAGGGTGTCTTTTACCCACATCTATGAATGGAAGAGGCGCTCTCCTTCTTCTGGCTCGTTTGGTTCACCAGGATAGAGCTTGGTGGTAGAAACAATGGCACTGGGTTCCGCGTTAATGATCAGTCTTCCCCTTTCTGGTTCTGGCTCAGAGTCAGAACCTGCATTTGATTCAGAGGCTTTCACTTCGGCCACCAATGACTGCTTTGGGTGGCAGTCAACAGTGTTATGCCAAGGGCTCTTATGGAAGTCACACCACTTCTCGATATCTTTCTTTGTCTTTTTGGTTTCCTTCTTTTCTTGCGGCTTGGACTCGTTGTCCTGATACTGTTCATCTTTTCTCTGTCCTTTATTCTGTGGGTTGGGGCCTCCCTTTCCCGACTTTTGTTGTGAGGGGTTCCCAGGCCCATATTTCCGCGTCTTTTGTTTGAGTTTCTGCTCGATTTTGATGGTATACCGATAGGCCGCACCCAAGGATGAGATGTCCAGAAATTCCATTTCGTTCTAGATGTATCTATGCAGAGAACCATGATACTGGAGCACCATATGTCGCTCTGAATCTTTGATACCCAAGTTGGTGCACAAGGTATGGAAGATATTTGTGAAATCTGGCACTGCTTGGTCTCTTTCTTGCCGCAGTGTGGTCCATTTGGTATACAAGTTGTCATAGATTCTGACAGGGTAGTATTGTTCCTTAATAGAATCCCTGAAGGATTCCTAGGTGTCCATGACTATAAATAATGAGGTTTCCTCTGTTTCCTTTCGCTCATAGAATGTTTTCCACCAATCTTTGACACAGGGAACGACTTTGAGGAGCGCAAAAGTAATATTTTCTCTATTCGAAAAGTTATGGATAGAAAAATACCCTTCTAGTAGATTCAACACTTGTCTACAACATCTGCGTCTATATGACCTTAAAATATAGGAATATTGAAGTTTATTTGTACCTTTAAGGGGGTGGTGCCTCCACTCGAAGAAGATGCATCGCCTGTTGGTAGCCGTCGAAGGGTTTGCGCGAAACTATCCATCATCTTGTTCCTCTGTTGTGTGAGGGATTCTTCAATCAACAGTTTGAAAGGATCTCCTGTCCCTTCATATTTCTTTTCTCCTTCCATGAGAGGTCACTTGGGCGTGCAAGAGCTTTTGTCCTTAAGAGAAACAAGCTTGAGACCCAACTCTTTGTACTGTGACCTCGTTGGGGACATGCATTAAGATGACAAGGAGCAGACCGCTCTGATACCACTGATCCAGATTTTATGACCAGAACGAAATGACTATGGATTATTAATAGTTTCTTAAAAAAAAATAACAGAGATATAGTAAAACTAGTTTTCTATTCAATAAGGAAAAAAGTTTAAACTATAAAATGCAGCGGAAACAAGCTGGCTAGAATGGTGGCGGCTTATCTCTGAGAAGAGATGTGACGGCTACGTTCATTCACAAGAATATGTTTACAATGAGGCTCTGAAGGCATTTTTACAATAAACAAGAATTCCCAAAACCTAGACATCCAAAAACCTAACCATAGGAGATGAAGCGCCAAAAGTCATGTGGTCCCTGTTTGGGTAAGTTAGTACATCAACTTTTCGAGGTTGTAACTTTTGCATACGATATCCATTTTAGGAATATGATAGCCCATTGGAAAGGTATTGTCGAGGAGATTATTTTTGTAGACTCAATCATGATTTTGAATATCATTGAGAATATTGATCCTGAAAAACCTTCATTTAGGCCCTCAAAATGGCCCCGAAAGAAAAAACTGCTAAAAATAGTAAATTGCCAAAATTGCCAGAAAACTGTTTTGATCCAGTTGGAAAAGGTGGGTGGCCACCGATATCCACCTATATCACATGGTGGAGAGGAAGGAAGTACTGGTGCAGTACCTTCCTACAAATGAGCAGGTTGTTGATGTTCTTACCAAACCCCTTACCAGAATGAAGTTCGAGTACTTTCGTGATAGACTTGTCATGGAAGAGAATTCCTCCCTCACTGAGAGGGAGTGTTGATGTTTGTAGCTTCTTGAGACATTCTCCAGATTGTACTAGACCTCTGTGACTGAATTGAGTTGATTTGTGAGGACATTTATCCAAGAAGGGATAAGTGGGTTTGAGATTATAGCCCAACATCCCTGGTGGAGAGCACAAGAGGACATGTCCCTTGTGGAGAGCACATGAGGACATGTTAAGGAGTTGACCTTGATGTCACAGACTATGGGGAGTTTACCCAGTTTTTCTAGAGGGAGTATCCTTTAGAAGTCCACATGGGAGTGTTACACATCAAAATTGCTAAGTGTCGCATTGTCCCTGTCAATCGTCGTAAGTGTCGCATCTTCCCTACAGCTTTCGCAAGTGTCGCAAGTTGATCACTAGTGTCATAAACGATGTTCAGACATGATGCCATGATAATGATGCTAAGGAAGCACTTATGACACCTCATATAACTGATTTGAAGAACAAGAACTGGTCTACTGGAATCCAATAACTCTTGACACCTGAAAGAGACCCTAAAACAGTGGTTTGGAGGGGGAACGCTCCTCTAATACAGCTGGAGAAGCACTGACGCTCCTCTACCATGATTCAAGAGCGTTATAACGCCCTTCATCCCTTCTGGAGGAGCGCTACTCATCTTAAGAGCGCTGGCGCTTTCCCAAGGCACATCAGGAGTGCTATAACGCTCTGATACCCCTTTTGGGGGAGCGCTCCCTATTCTGGGTCAATTGTTAGCCCGTTGAGTCGAATGAGGAGGAGATCATTCAAGATTAGAAGGCAGTTGTGCTCGAATTCTTGGTTTCATCAAAAGATCCCTGATCCAAGGAGATGGTTCATAACTGGTTCTAAACATAACTCAAGAGATTAGGCCCCTCCCAACCTATATAAATAGGCTCTATGATGGTGGAAGGGGGGAAGAACTGAACATATGAAACTTATGATCTTGGAGGAAACTGACAGTCAGCCAAAGGAGAGTGATCAGTGAATCTGTTGTTATCCAGGTTGTGGATTTTTCAGGCAAGGGTTGGACGAAGAGGACTTGACGAAGCTGTCGCATTCGCATCTACGATTGTAAGTACTGCTGTAGTTATTCTCATTAATATGACACGCTTGGCCTGTTTCTTTCTAGTTTGTGTCTGATACCACATGAACTTATCATTTATTGATAGATCTGTTTTCAAGCTAATGTCAATAAAGTAGGAAGTGGTCGTGCCTTGTTTTGTCCACAGACCTCAGCGAGGAGCAAAAGGATTGGAGCGCAACTCGGAGCGTGCAGGGACAAACGTCGATTAAAAGGTACTTCTGTTATTATCCCTTCTCATGCATTAGGTTTAGATAGATTTGAAAGGAAGTCAGTGTCCACGTTAAGCATTTTTTTGTCTAGGGTTAAGGTCAAGCCTTAGAGGTGATCTACCTGTCTGCAGGGAGATTTTCCTACAACAGGGAGTGCCATGTATGACAAAAATTCTCCAGATCGTACTCCTCTGTGATTGAGTTGAGTTGATCTCTAAGAAAACTTATCTAAGAAGGGATAAGTGGGTTTGTGCTTATAGCCCAACTTCCCTTGTGGAGAGTGTTAGCACTGAAAGTCACACTTTGACTACTAAAGTGTAAGCTCAACACCCATCAAAATGTAGAAGATATATTTTTTTTTGAATAGGTGGATCAACAAGATGGAGAAAGAAAGGGAGAGGGCAACAAACCGCAAATTAGTAGGCTACACCAATGGGAAATGGAGTCACAAACATTCTACTCATCGAAGGCACTAAAGCTGCTCAACAGAAAACAAGATTATATGCTGATAGGTGGAAAAATGAAGAAGGAAAACATAAGATAGAATGTTCAGTAAACAGATATCCTCTCAATTTAATGAATCAACAAATACTTGAATATAAACAATGACTGATGGGAAAAATATAGTAGATCCTCTGCTGCTTAGGGATCCATAAATCATTGGCATCCTTTGATCGTCAAATCTGAAATATATTAAAATAAGAAGAAATATATACAAAATAATTACAATCTGAAATAACAGCTCTCATGAGTCTCCAATAGCAGTAATTCTTACAATCATAAAATGTCCACAGGCTTACAAATGAACACACATATGAAAACTTCCTGCTCCTACTCACTCTAGCCTCTCTTGGCTCCTAAATCCCCTCACTCCAAGAATCCAAGAGATCTCTCCTTCCTTAAATATAAAATAGCATCCAAATAAACTTAGGAGGTTGAATCCCATCTCCTCCATTAGATTCTAAGACTTGGAGATAGGTGGCAACAATCAAAGAGACAAAAATCCAACAAACTGCTAATTTTCAGGAATTTGTTGGAAGTCATTAATAAATTGTTTCCACCTCATTGCATGAGGCCTTTGATGGAGCTAAAACTTATGTGAAGGTGTCCCTTGACATCTATCTGATCCTTGATAAGCCATTCAAATCCTCTTTTACAGGGGGAAACCTCCCAACAAGGCGAATATCAAAACCATGACCGCTACAGGAAATTCGGTTGTGCCGCTGTAAAACAATTATGCACATTCGGTAGTGCCACTTCTATGTCTAATATATCTCAAACCATAACATAGTTTGAAAAAATGAGAGAGGTTTTTGTTATTTGTATGTGATGAAGAAAAACCTCCTCTAGTTTTCAAAAATACCTTCTCATTTGTTCATAATCCAATTTTTAAGTTAGTCACTCAAAACTGGCAGAAGATTCCTTGCAAAATAATTCAGCACAATTTGGTTTCTGTCAAAATTTCGGTAGAGAATTTTGGTAGCACCATCTTGGTGTGCCTACATGCAATTTGGTAGCGCTAGAATGACTTCGCAGCACCACACTTTCAATGCTAATATATTTGGTAGTATCCGACATGAAAATGGATTTGGTAACAACCTATGGAATTCATAGCACCATCATTACACTGCTTAACAAATTTGGTAGCATTTTAGGTAGTAAAATGGCATACCATGCTATATAGACAATTCCCCAGCACCATGGTGCTATGGAATGTATGTGCTCTTTTGTATGATGAGACTAATCAAGAACCTTGAGTTGATAGGTTAGAAGCCTATATATGCATGTAGAGGTTATTTAGTTACTTATGGAGAGGCAAGCCTCTTATGGCTGCAAATTCTTGTGCTAACATAGGCTCCATGGGGGATAGAGTCCTCCCTGTGAGGCTCTAAGAACTCTTGCAGTTTTAGTGCCTTATCCTAAGGCTACTCCCAACCTTTAACCTCTACAATTTTCTTTGATCTATGACTTTCAACTGAAACTAAATGCAAATGAAAACTGAAACTGACAAAAATGATGAAAATGATGCTTGTCCAACAAGATTATTGCACACACCTACTCTAATTATTGGGAAAATGAAGCATTCAAGTTACATGAAACAACTAATGAAGACATTTCATCATTTTTCAACTGTTTGAAGCGCTTCCTTAAGCACCAGAGATAATTCCTACTTAAAGGTACGTCAAAGAAACATTTGGCAATACACTTTCGATTGAAGAAATCAGTGAGCCTAGGACCACTTTCTGCTTGTAGACATGCTACAAATGGATCCTGAAAAACATCATCAATACTTTCTGCTACAACATTGCTTTGTGTAAAAAGGAAAAGTACTGCATTAGGTCATTCCTCCACTGTGCTTGGTTGTTTCATGGCTTGCTGATTTTTTGATTCATCCTCAATGCATATGGCCTTGGTCCACTCCTGGTCATGAGGTGTATTAGTAAAAATTCTTAGTAATGCTTGTCTTTCTTTAATTTAAACCTCTCTCATCTGATCACATGGAATTTGATCTTGGCTACTTGATGAAACTGAGCTTGTGTCTTCAAGAGGAATAGGGGGTTGATAGGGCAGTTCATCACAATTAGAAGTCCTTGGAAAACTACATTCTTCTGTCTTATCTTATGATTGTGAGGGATATTCATCATAGCTTGGCTTATGGTCCCAATTTCTCAGTTTTTCACCTTCTAAACTTAGATTATCATCTATTTCTTCTTTTTCAGCAACAAAAATATGACATGAGGGTTGAAACAGGCTATTATTTCTTTGATGGGAAGGGTACTTATCTTATATAAGGTCTTCAACAGTCTATTCATGGAAATCATCTTCATAATCATCATATAAAGGTGAATCAATGACCATTTGACTATTAATGGTTGAAGGAATTAGTACAATAGCTGGGACAACTGGTTGTTAAGGGAAAACATCCTCATAGTCATCAAAACTTGACAAATCGTGGCACACTGGTTCATTAACAATAGGATGGATTACAACAACAACTGGTAAGCTATGAATTTGGTCATGACAATTTGCAACACTATCCTCATGATGAAATAACTCTAAACCTAAGATGACCTATTGACTTAAAGAATCGAGAAAAGGAGGAGAAAAGGAAATGATGGATTGTCCATATTGATCTTTCTCTTGGGGACCTAGATTTTGACATGAATGATGCATTTGTTCTTGAAATTTAGGAAAAGCATTATGAAAATCATCATCTAAGTCCTGCTCTCTGCAATCATCCCCTTCATCATCACTGCTAGAGGAATCACTTGATGAATCCTAAATATATGATGCATACCCCTCACAACAATTCTCAAAAAGTCTTTCAGCTGGATAAATTAGCTTGCAATGAGAATAAAAAACATCATGAAAGTCCTTCAAAGAGGAAAAACTAGAAGCAGGGAGTGTTCTATACCATTGCCTCGCATAGCCTTCCAATGAATACATGAACATTTTCATCAATATATCTTCATGATGGATGTCAAGTTGCTGCATCAAAGCATGAAATTCATGAACATGCTCAAAAGGGTTGTCATTCTCACCTTCATAAAATCTAGGAAACCGATCTTTCCATTCATCAATTTGAGGCACGGGATGTGGATAACCATATATAGATGAGAAATTGAGTGGGGAAAACCTCTTGGCCAAGATAGCCTTCATAGCCATTTAATTTGCCTCATTGCAGTGGAGTCACCAACAGATTCTGAACAATGGAGTTGCCATGGTGAATGTGCAGTCTTGAAGGTGTCCAACTTCAGTCACCATCTAAAGCTGGAGCTATGCAATGTCGTTCTTCCCAGGGAGATTTTGAATCTACTCAAATCCGTCCCCAACAACGACGCCAAAAATGTTAGCACTGAAAGTCACACTTTGACTGCTAAAGTGTAAGCTCAACACCCATCATAATGTAAAATATAATTTTGGTTTTGAATAGGTGGATTAGAAAGATGGAGAAAGAAAGGGAGAGGGAAAAAAACTGCAGATCAGTAGGCTACACCAATGGGAAATGGAGTCACAAACATTCTACTCATCGAAGGCACTAAAGCTGCTCAACAAAAAACAAGATTATATGTTGATAGGTGGAAGAATGAAGAAGGAAAACATAAGATAGAATGTTCAGTAAACATATATCCTCTCAATTTAATGAATCAAAAAATACTTGAATATAAACAATGAATGATGGGAAAAATACAGTAGATCCTCTACTTCTTAGGGATCCATAAATTATTGGCAGCCTTTGATCCTCAAATCTGCAATATATTCAAATAAGAAGAAATATAAACAAAAGAGTTACAATCTGAAATCACAACTCTCATGAGTCTCCAATAGCAGTAATGCTTACAATCATAAAATGCCCACAGGCTTACAAATGAACACACAGGGAAATTGCATGCTCCAACTCTCTTTAGCCTCTCTTGGCTCCTGAATCCCCTCACTCCAAGAGATCTCTCATTCCTTAAATAGAAAATAGCATCCAAATAACCTTAGGAGGTCGAATTCCATCTCCTCCATTAGATTCTAAGCCTTGGAGATAGGTGGCAACAATCAAAGAGACATAAATCCAACAAACTGCTAATTTTCAGGAATTTGTTGGAAGTCATTAATAAATTGTTTCCACCTCATTGCATGAGGCCTTTGATGGAGCTAAAACTTAGGTTCAGGTGTCCCTTGATATCTAACTGATCCTTGAGAAGCCATTTGAATCCTCATTGACAGGTGGAAACCTTCTAACTATTAAGCCCTAATATTGGCTCATTACCCCTTAATTGGGGCATATTAGATTAGTAATTTTATTTTATTTATGTCGGCTTTCGACCATTAGTTGTAATTATACCTCCTAGTCTCCTATATATACCAAGGAGACATTTTCATTTTGAATCATCTTGTACTTGAACATTTAAGTGGGGTAAAATGAGGTTTCCCCCTCGAAGAGGCTTATTATCTGAAATTATCTCTTTTTCAAGGCGTTGAGTACTTTTTCTGAGGTTTTTCTATGCTATATTGATATTTGGTTCTTAACATATGGTATCAGAGCTCAAGGTCTTGGGGTTTCACTGCTACATTTGAGACACCTTGGAATTTTAGATATAACTTTTTTTCTACAACGTTTTAGAAGTAACGTCTTGGAGGATATTTATTAGACGAATCAAGGTACATTGGGTTCAAATTTCAGCTCCTGAGGCCTTATACTTTTGGAGATACAACCTGTACAAGATAGGGTTCTGGAATCATCTTGAACTGAGTCATTGCGGAATTTTTGCTACAAAAAATTTTCTATAACGTTTCAGACCCTAAAATCCAGAGGATATTCACAAAAATTAGTAAGGTATCTGTGGTAAAAATTTCAGCGTCTGGGTCATCTTAAATTTGTATATACACCATGTGTAAGATAGGGTGTCTGACTAGTCCTATTGACTAGTCTCAAGAACGTGTTCTAGGTAAAACAATCATAACTTCTTCCTAGAGTATCCAAATTGCATGGGACTAGTTTCATTGGATCGTGGACAGTCTGTAGTATTTCTGGTACACGTTTTAGAATTTTATATCAATTATTTTGTGTGGGTAACGCTATACAAGTGAGATCTCCTAGAAAGGCCAAAAATCAGCAAGTTGTGGGGAAGTTACCGTAAATTCCACTTGGCACATCCAATTTTGATCATACCTGTGGCATTGTAGAGAAGAAATATCAGAGAACTAAATAAAATAAAGTTTCATACCCATAAGGGATGAAACTTGGGAGATACAATAGAAGAAAGATTGTCTAGCAGAACCACCTCAAAATCAAGGTTCAAAAGTGATACTTGACGAACATGCCACCCAAAAAGGGAACTTCTACACTAAATAAGTCTCCAGTCAATCCTACTTGGACTTTTGATGAAGGTGAAGAAATGCGTAGGGACATAAATGATTTACAAAAGAATATAGTAACAGAATATGAACTACAAGAGATGGAAGCTAAGTTGGAGGCAAAGATGGATGGTTTAAAAGAGGAGATCATGGAAGTATTGAAAAATTTCATAACAGAGAAGACACCTGAAAGTGAAAATGCATCCCATGAAATTCATGATGAGGACACAAGGAAGGTGAATCAAGAATGGAGAAACTCCAACTTTGGTTTGAAGACCAACCGTGTTCCTAAGATCAATATGAGGAAGTTTGATGGCAAGGACCCAATCACATGGATACTTCAGATGGAGAAATTCTTTGATCTACATAATGTGCCAATTACACAAAAGGTACGAATTGCTTCTTTATATTTAGAACCTAATCAATTTGTATGGTATCGATGGATTTTTTCTTGCAAATCACTCGTCACTTGGACAATTTTCACGGAAAAAATGATAGCACACTATGAGGATACAAGGAGCAATACCTTCTTTATCCAATTGATAATTCTCAAGCAAAAGGGTTCAGTTACCGAGCACATTGATAACTTCCAAAGATTGAATATAAAGGTAACCGATATTCCAGATGAGCACTTGATTGATGTATTCATAGGAACTATAAAGGATAACATTCAACATGAGGTTCTCCTTTGGGAACCCAAATCATTGGAGAATGCATTTAAGGTGGC
>ML793109.1:169210-215067 GCA_009831015.1 Picea engelmannii
AGATAAGTCTTTTATACAGAAGCATCCAGAGTTACTCAAGCGTTGCGGACAACACTTGTCTCAAGGGGAAGGGCATGTTAAGCCCTAATATTGACTCATTACCCCTTAATTGAGGCATATTAGATTAGTAATGTTATTTTATTATGTCGGCTTTAGGCCATTAGTTGTAATTATACCTCCTAGTCTCCTATATATACCAATGATACATTTTCATTTTGAATCATCTTGTACTTGAACATTTAAGTGGGGTAAAAGGAGGTTGCTCCCTCAAAGAGGCTTATTATCTGAAATTATCTCTTTTTCAAGGCGTTGAGTACTTTTTCTGAGGTTTTTCTATGCTATATTCATATCTGGTTCTTAACACCAACAAGGCAAATATCAAAACCGTGACCTCTACAAGAAATTTGGTAGCTCCATTGTAAAATAGTTATGCACATTTGGTAGCGCCACTTCTATGTCTAATATCTCTCAAACCATAACACATTTTGAAAACTTGAGAGAGGTTTTTGTTATTTGGTATGTGATGAACAAAAAATTCCTCCACTTTTCAAAAATACCTTCTCATTTGTTCATAATCCAATTTTTACGTTAGTCACTCAAAATTGGCAGAAACGTCCTTGCAAAATAATTCTGCACAATTTGGTTTCTGTCAAAATTGTGGTAGCGAATTTTGGTAGCGCCATCCTGGTGTGCCTGCGTGCAATTTGGTAGCGCTAGAATGACTTCGCAGCACCATCCTTTCAATGTTGATATATTTGGTAGCATCTGACATGAAAATGGATTTGGTAACAACCTATGGAATTCATAGCACCATCATCACACTGCTTAACAGATTTGGTAGCATTTGAGGTAGTAAAATGGCAGACCATGCTATATAGACAATTCCGCAGCGCCATGGTGCTATGGAATGTCTGTGCTATTCTATATGATGAGACTAATCAAGAACCTTGAGTTGATAGGTTAGAAGCCTGTATATGCATGTAGAGGTTATTTAGTTGCTTATGGATAGACAAACATCTTCTGGCTGCAAATTCTTGTGCTAACATAGAGCACATGAGGACATGTTAAGGAGTTGACCTTGACGTCACACACTATGAGGAGTTGACCCAAGTGTTTCTAGAGGGAGTAGCCTCTAGAAGTCCACATGGGACTGCCATGTGTGACAAACCTTTTTCTATAGTGTCCAAAGTAAGCATCGGGCGGACCTTCTCCTAGATTGGGCTGCAGACCAAGGGAGATAGGACGCATTTATCACAAAAGTGTACTTGTGGTAAATGGGCCTAGGAGTAGTCCTTCCTTGATCATGACAAGGAATAATATGGACTCGAGGTGCTTGAGGTGCTTTCCATGTGTTAGTTAGCATCATGCTGACATTCACTCACAGGGGTGTACCTATGGTGAACAACCCTGGTTGAGAATGTCTCCCTCGTTGAAAGAGAGTGTTGATGTTTGGAAAACATCGAGAAGACATTCTTCCATATATATATATATATATATATATATATAATACAAGATATAAATATATATAATAAATAAGTAATTATTTATTATCCAAGGGACACATCGTTTCATGGATGGTCATCATATGTTCTCTATGTATGGAACTCTCATCATTGTAATAATATATCAATCTATTATAATCATTTTGTCTTAGCATTTTCTAGTGTACTTGCATCTATGTACATGGTTATTCTTATTGTGATCTTGGTTATTATTGTTTCTATTGTTCATGGTTTATGCTTCAATTCATGTAAATTTGTAAAGAAACTAAATGTGATTGAACAACATTAAATTCCAACACTATTTACATGTTCGCCCATGATATTATTCCTATCTTTACAGAGCTCACAACTTCAATATGCTTGAATGGTCACAACAATAACTCAACGAAACGTTGTCCTTCAAAATAAGTTCTCAAGCTTTGATTGATTCTTGTGGTTAATATAATTTTTTGTTAATATGACAAAAGGGTGGTCGTCTTCACCACTTCCAATAATCCTCATTTGAATGAGAGTTGCGGGATCCAAATGCAATCAACACCCACATTTACATAGTATAATTGACGTTGTTTGATGTGGATTCATGGACGATTATGCCACCTTTGTTGATAATTCGTATAAATTTCCAATACTACTATTAATCACTTTCAGAGATGGAGATGATAATATTAGTGTTGATTGTGTTGCTAACTATGACGAATTAGTGGCAAGGATTTGACATTGTTAAAATGATGAATACATGCATCCTCTGAGTCGTTCGAGTTGACTTCATGGAGACTTGTTTATGGGGTGCATAGCTTAAACGGTTCAGCCTCCATACGATGATGATCCTTTAGCATAAGTCGTTTTGATGACCGGGCAAACCAATAATTCAAACTCAAGGTGGTCTTTGTTTCAAATCCTGTAGCTCTCTATTTTATATTGTTTGTATCCCTTTTAACACTTATGTAGCTTGCAATTATTCATGTGACCCGTGCTCACAATTTTCAATGCAAATACACCTGGTAATATTTCAATACTTGGAAACTCGGAATTCCTGTAGCTTGATACCCTTGTAGCTTATGTTGTTGTGTGGTATTGCAACAAACTCATGTAGCTTATAATTTTAACACCAATAACTCTATGGTCAGTCGAGACACCTGTAGCTCATAATTTTAGAATGCCAACATGTTTTTATAACTTATAACATCTGCAATGACTCCCACAAGCATATTCTTGTGACTTGGAGGTTTATTAAAAAAAAATGTAAACAGTCATGTGACCATATAAACTTTGGAAAACAAATTACATTTGACAACAATTTTGAGAATGATGTCGGGTTCAAAATACTCTAAAGGCTGAGATCGAAATTTTTAGGAGGATACTACTTCAAAATATCTCATGGAAACTCAAAGTTTACAAATCAAAATGGAAATAGGCCTTTGAAGTTTTTAAATTGTGTCAAACCCAAGTTAACTCATCAGTGCAAAGATATGTAGCTCTGGCTATAAGGTATAAACCTCAAAACTTCCCACAAAGGTTGTTTTTAATTTAAATAATGCATTTATGATATATGATATACTTTTGTAAACACAATTGGTTTCCCAAAACGAAGTTGCTTGAGTCGATTATGGATTATGACTTTCCAAACGCAAATTTTGAGTTATAAAGGAATGACAAAGGTTTTGGACTTAAGAGAACTCTTTGATGAAGGAAGTCTCCTTTGCTTGTTTGAAAAGAAAAGTCCAATGTATGATTACCAAAATAGCTCAAGATATCGATCTATGGTCTTTGAAAAGGGAGCTCAAATCATGACTTGATATCATAACACTATAAAACTCAAAAACTTATACGAACAAGAGATTGTGATGTACAAGAAGTTTAAGGGGGTAGAGTATCAAAATACATAGTGTAGAGTATGCAAAAGAAAAAGTTCCGAGGTCTCAAAGTATGAGGATCTATTTTGAGTATTATGACAAAAATTAGTTGTCTTGGATAGGGATGGTCTTACTTTCACCGAAAATTAATGGAGATTCCCATATTTGGTCAAATGTACACTTATATGTCCAAAATAAATTCTACCATATATCACAAAGTTTGACCTTTGCAAACATACACATGTTCTCTTGTCTCACACCTAGTGTTCAATAAATCTTGTAAGTGGGTTCTTAAAGAGGTGGCTCTTTAGTTTGGAAATTGTAGACAACTATTTGTCATTTACGAAGTTATATTCTCACGAGACAAAGTTTTAGAAATTTTGTATAGTATAAGATCAAAGGGTCGAATAGGCCATTTCCAAAGGGTTATGGAAAATTTGAGCATTTATAAGAGAAAGGTACACGCCATAAAAACTCAAGGTTCCAATTACCATCACAATGATTATTGGTTCAAAGAAGTCACAAACTAGCTTAGCTATTTACTCTATTGAGATATCAATAAATGTTTATTTGTTACCTTCATACTTTCTTGAGGTTGAGTTCCTTCTACCAATCTTCTATGTCCTGACAGAGCTGGTCCTTATATATCTTGTAGTTTTGACCTTCCTTGTTGTAGATTGTTAAATGATAGCATGCTTGGTTGACTCTTTGACCTGGAACATTAGTGAAAAGGATAAGGACATTAAAATGCATAAACATTAATGCATAACTGCCCTTTATGAGAATAGGTCTATTGCAACAACCTTGGTGGTTGGAATTTCCTAAACAAGATATGTAAGGTACTCAAAACAAAATTTCTCAGGAGAGTCAAGAAGATTGTGTATTTTGGAAAGAAGACAAACATTTTTCTCTTCTAGAAAATCTCCAGGTAGCATATCCAGATTTCTTATATGTCTCCAAAGTAGTCATAGTCATTTATAACACAGTTCTTCCATCCATATTGATGCACATATGGAGAATCCTCCCCCATGTTGAAGTGTTTGCATGACGACCCCATGCAAACTGTGATATGGGTCTTAAAAAAAGTTGTAATTGATTGCAATCATACTTTTGTCTTGCTGCCGAGATGAGAATACCAAGCTGACATTACGTTGGAAATTTCAACTTTAAGAAAAATTAGAATTTGATAGTAAAGAGTTTAAATGAAAAATTGTCAATCAAAAGATACATGATTAACATGTTCAATTGTTATGGTACTAAGGTTTCCTTTGAAGTGGTAAGTGTTCTTGAACTAATCAAAATGAGGATATTTGACCTAATATTTGTCCATATTTCATTCCAATGACTCATGGTGACTCATGGTTTGTGATTTGGTGGTAAGATAAACCTTGTGGATTTCTTGCAGTGTCAGTGAGTGTTACAATCATGAACAAACAATTCAATGCATGGTAGTACTAAAAATGGGGCTAGTTATGGGACAAAACTTAATGGAAGAGATGTAACAAAGAGATATATCTTTAAAAGCCAAGTGCCATAGATGTATAGATGAGTAGGCCCTATAATAACATGTCTTCATTGGAAGGATAGCTATTGGAAAACTAGAGTCCATACACAATGCCAAGGGTTTGTTATTCAATATGGTGTGAGTTGGTTTGTGCGGAGACTACACACATGAAGCTAGTAGTAAAAATCAAAAGTGAACAAAACCTTAGAATGAAGCAGTGAATTGATTTCTTCGGGATTTTTCCTTGTATTTTTTCTTTTTTTCTTCTCTTTTTTCTTTTACAAGATTTGCCCATTAGAGGACTGGTTTTCAAGCAAATCTTTCCCAATTGCGCCTAAGAAAGGTTTTCACAATTGGAGTTTATTTACCCTAGAGACACCAACCAGTTACCTAGTTTTCTAATGTCGCTAGGCCCATGGATGCTTGAAACAAGTTTTCACCCTTAGATTTTTTCTCTTTTTTATTTTATTTTTGTCTTTTTTCTTTTATTTTCTCAATGGGACTACAAGGGGGAAGCATGCCCTGGTGGTTCAAATAAACTTGTCTAATAAGGTTCTGAATAAACTTCTCCTTTGAAGTTGGTTTCTAGTACAACCACAACCTATGGTCATTGGCCATAATTGGGGTCCTATATTGGTCATTAGTACACAACTTAATGAAGCCGTTATCACAAACCATATCAATTGCATAGGGTCCCATCTAGGGAGTACTGAATTTACCCCTAAAGTCCTTGTATCTAGAGTCAAACAAAAGGGCCCAATCCCCTTCCTTAAATATCTTCTTCTTGATGAACTCGTCATGCCATTTGGCTCTCTATTGTTGAATGAGAGTTATATGCTAAAGGGAGGCTTGACAGATCTAGTCTAGTTCATTAATTTGATCGGGGTGGTCTTGTTGGGATTTTGTGAGTTCCATTCCTACTTGTAGCATGGTCCTAAAAGTATTTATTTCAAATTCAATGGGGAGGACCACATGCTTCCCATAAACAAGTTCACAGGGAGGAAATCATGTAGTGTTTCTCCAAGTAGTTTTGTAAGCCTGAAGTGTTTTAGGGGGGTGGTCGGCCCAATATTTATGATGTTTTTGAATGGTCTTGGTTAGGATGCATTCTAGCATCTGGTTTTTCACTTCCACTTGTCCATTTTCCTATGGATGATAGGGACTAGTCATCTGATGCTTAATATTAAACCGTTGCATGATATTATTGATAAGTTGAGATGTAAATTGTGGTCCTTGATCGATGATTGTCTCTCAAGGAACTCCAAATTGAACAAAAACATTCCTCATAAAGAAAGTTAGCTACTAATTGTTTTGTTTCTCTTGTCAAAGCCTTGGCTTCAACCCACTTGGTGACATAATCGTTGCACACTAAAATGTATTCTTTCTGATTTGACTAAGGGTTGATGGATCCAACGAAATCAAGAGCATGTTTTTGAAATGACTCGACTAGGACTTGTGGCTGTAGTGGCATCTCATCCAATTGAACATGTCGACCCATTTGTTGAAAACAATCGTAGCTTCTCACATACTTCTTGGCATCCCAAAAAATGGTAGGACAATAGTACCCTAAGTGGAGCACTTTATTTGCAGTTCTCTTGTCGGAGAAATGTCCCCCACATGGCCAATCGTGGCAAGCTTTATGTATGTCATAAATTTCATCCTCCCCGACAAATCGCTAGATGATGAAATTCGATCGTGTGTGAAATAGATGGAATTCAATCCATGAGTACACAACACTTTGTCTAACAACTTTCTGACATTATTTTGGTGACAAATGTTGTGGAAGTTTCCCTACAGCTAAATAGTTAGAAATATCTTCAAACCACAAAGTGTTAATAAACAAATCAAAAATATGTTCATCGGGAAAAGTATCTTCCACTTGTGCAACATCCCCTTCGTTGGTGATCCTGGAAAGGAAGTCAAAAACTACATTTTCTTTCCTAGGTTTGTCGAGGATCTTGATGTCAAACTCCTGCAACAACAACAACTATCTAGTCACCTTGTCATTAGTAATGGGTTTATTCATCAGGTACCAAATGGAAGAATGGTCTGTATGGATGAAAATAGAGTAGCCAATAATATAATGACCAAACTTATTTATTGAGTAAACAACAAACACAAATTATTTTTGTGTGACTGTATAGTTTTTTTTCGGTGGGGGTAAGATTTTTAGTAACATAGTAGATGGAATATGGTTTTTGCTCCTCCTTTTGGCCTAATACAAGTTCAATGAAAGTATCTGGTGCATCAATGGAAATGTGGAAAGGTAAAAACCAGTTTGTTCCTCGTAGAGCATGTATAATAGAAAGTTTCTCCTTCAGGGTTTTGAAGGCCTCTTGACAGTGAGTATCCCAAGAAAATTTTGCAGTTTTGGAAAGAAATTGGAATAACGGTGAGGCAATATTGGTGAAATTCTCGATGAACCTACGATACCAAGGAAACTGCAAACTTCCTTCTGTGTAGTTAGGATCAGGATCTTGCAGATTACTTCGATTTTGGCTGGATTGACTCTGATACTAGTGGGTGATATATGATGCCTTAGAACAATCGCTTATGTGGGAATTATTTGATACTTTTTGTTACTGAGGGAGAGGTTAGTTTCTTGGCACCTGATTAATACTTTCTAGAGATTACTTAAGGCTTCCTTGAAGGTTTCCCTATATACTGTAAATTCGTCCATGTAAATTTTGACACAATCATGAACTAGATCTAAAAAGATGCCAAGGACAACTCTTTGAAAAGTGGTTGGGGCATTGCAGAGAGCAAAGGGTAACACTCAATAAGAATATGCCCCCCACAGGTAGGTAAAAGTAGTTTTCTCCTAGTCTTCGGGAAATTTGGATTTGGTTATAACCACTAAATGCATCTAGAAAAGAGAAGTATTTCTTATGTTCCAGGGTTTCAAGAAATTGATCAATGAAGGGAAATGGGAAATAGTCCTTGAGAATTGCTTTATTAAGTTCCCTATTTTCAATACACACACGCCATTTTTCATTTTTATTAGGCACAATCACTAATGGTGAAACCCACTTGGTATCGGAGATAGGGTAGATAAAATTCACATCTAATAACTTTTGTAGCTCTTCCTTAACTATGTCCCTCATAGTCAGATTCATTCTGCATTGGGGTTTTATGCTAGGTCAGGCATCCTCTTTAACATAGATATGGTGGGTAAAAATACTAGGATGGACCCCCTTCATATCAATATAGTCCCATGCAAATGCTTGGCTATGTTTCTGTAGTACTTTCAAAAGTTGACCGTGTTGAGAAGAATCTAGGTTAGATTTAATGTTTATCGTTTTCCCAGGATGTACCTCAACTGCTATATTTTGACTTGCAGGAGTGATATCTACCGTTATGATTGGCTCCATTTTCTCCACCATATTTCCTAATAAGTGGCTCTCTTGGAACTTTTGTTCCATGAAATATTCAAGAGAAGGGTACATCGAGGTAAGATCATAATACATCATGAAATCATGGATGAGGTCATCTTTCATGTCCCTTGATGATTGTTCCAAATATATTAGGGGTTGGATATCCTCCTCATTGCTATCATATATCCAGGAAGATGTCCCAGAGTTTGAAGAAGGTTTAGAAGGAGAGTAGAGAGCCATTTTCTTAGTGGTGTTTCCATCAGAGATTGTCATATCCCTTGATCTGTAGATGATATAGGAGTCTTCTGTGGCTAGCCAATGTCTGCCTAATATCAATAGGTATTGAACTAAATTGGATTTTGGTTGCAGTATCATGAAATCTGTTGGATATTCCCAGGAATCTACTGAGACTATAATATCGTCTACTGTACCTTCTGGCTTAATGGTGGATCTATCATCTATTTGGAGGACAACGAGAGTTGGTTGTATATTAGTCAATTGGAGTTTCTACATTGTTTCCCTTGTCATAACGCTAATTGCGACCCTTAATACAATTAGAGTGTTAGGAATTATTGTTAATATGGACCTTGACCACCAGACTTCCCGGGTCTACATATTTATTCATGAATACCTTCCCTAACATCAAATTTGCTAATTTCCCAATAACGTGAATGGTCGGGGTAACCTTTTTCTTCCTCCCTAGCTTCCTTAAACATAACTCCTTATCAACTTTGGCATATATTGGAACATACTTGATTTCCTGAAACAAGGAGATTTTGACACATACATTCCTTAATTCTCCCAAGAGATCGAATTCGGGTTGCGTTGGATTTTTATCCATAGTTAGCCTTTCTGGGTAAGGTGGAGATGAAACAGGTTTAGAGAGTTTATGTTGATTAGTAGTTTCTAAGGTGGACGATTGCTTGGCTGGAAAAGAGTCTTGGTTTTCTGGTTCCTGATCCCCCTCCTCCTCATGTTGTTCCTAGATGATGGGTGAGGCTTGGATGTTGACTACTTTCCCTGAGAATAAATTTATGTCATCACAATAGACAAATGATACAAATAATTTGAAAAGGGAGGTATCTCAGAGTTGTAGGTGGGATGAGGTACCTTATTATTTGGTTTAAGCATAGTTTGGGTAGGAATTTGTGGTGTCCTTTGAGGTGGTTGATTTGATGGTAAATGCAACTATTTTTGATGATTCATTAGAGGGTTTGGTTGAAGTGTGGGTTGTTGTTGTGGGTTCTTGAAAGATGTATTCCCTCTCCAACCCTGTTTGCATGGTTGAGTCAAATATTGAGGGGACCATTATTGCCAAGGCATGGTTGGATACTAACTTTGGGGTGGACATTGGTATGGAAAAAAGTATTGAGGATATTTATTTGATTCATGTACCATTCTTGGTGGTCATGGTGGCCATGACTATATCTGGGATACAATTTTTTTTATTATAATATATATATATATATATATATATATATATATATATATTTTTTTTTTTTTAATTTTTTTTCAGTTTCCTGATTATCCCCTTGGTATATTTCCTTAAGCTTAGGTAAAGAGGGGAAATATTTAGTGGTTCATTTTTTTTCACAGATCCCACATACTTATATGTTATCTGGGGGATATTCCTGCAGGGAATGCTTCTTCCAACACCTAGAGAAAAATATGGCTAATGCTAGATCAACCTCCTTCTTCCTCTTAGCTTGAAATATGTCTAAATGGGAGTTGAGTGTACTAAGGATGTCAATTTTAAATTTATATAGCATCTTCCCTATCTCATCTTTGGTCACTCCTCCTCCATTGGATGACTTAGTCACCTTTGAGACTATTTGTCGAAGGCATCTTCCAGATTTGGTGGTTCCTCGTGAATAACACTTACACAATTCCCAAATCTCGTCATATGTTAATTGGGAAATGTATTTGACTCCCATAAAATTTATGTTGTCCAGGAAATAATCCCTAATTCCTTGAAGGAGAATAATACAGAAAGTTTCAGGATCTAGTGTATTATGCCTAGTCCTCTATAGATTATACTAAAACCTTTCAGCCTAGTCTTCTAAGCTCTCTTCCTCTTTCTGCGACATCTTAAATATTTCCTCCCTGATGTCCCTTACCTTACAGTAGTCTTGATATTTCTTCAATAATTTTTGTTTCATTTCATCCCAAGTCTTGATAGAGTTTCCCTCGAGCCCCACGAACCAGTGCAATGTTTCTTGCTTTAAAGTGGCTGAGAACAATTTGAGTTTTTGGATGTCTGAGGAGTAATCATAACTTCGACAAAGAACATCAAATTTGAAAACAAAGGTGTCTAGATCTTCATTGGAAAACCTCAAAAAATTGGTAGAGGAGAAGGTGGGATATTTTTCATTCGATTTACATCGTCAGATTCTTGGATGGGGAACTTGAAGGTAATCAACTCCTTTTATTTCTGGGTTTCTACCTCTTCTCCCATACCTAAATATTTTTCTCCCAAAAAATATTTGTTTTATTTGGCTGAGTGATTAGGTTCTTTCAATAAAGTTCTTAGGTAAACCTTGATCTTCGGGGTTAAGGGATTCATAAGCAGGAGAGTCTATGAATGCGTCAATTGTAGATTCAACTTTAGGGGGGATTTATGGGATGTTAGATGGTATTTTCTCACTTTGGATTCCATATTGGTACCCATAGGTGCCTTGGGGTTTTCCTCATCCTCCTGATCTTCTTCCTTGGGGGTTAGTATTGCGGGTGGTTCCTACTACACCACGTCCATGAGGATTTTTATCTCCTCGAGTCATGCATCCTAAGGTAGCCTAGGAATGAAATTCTAGAAAATAAATTTAACTAGCCTAAATGTTTCCCTTTTTTCCATTGTAAAACAATCAACCTGTTTACTTTAGTGCCTCCCTGACAATGACGCCAAAAATGACATTGTTTTTGTATAAGTAAATTCTATGGTTAAAGAAACTTAATCATTTAGTTTTATCAACTAGGGTTCTTATAGTCCTTGTGAGGCACATACACTGTTTGTGTAAGATGAAGGACACTTGGATTCACTATTGAGGGAGTACTAACTCTGATTCTAGGTTTGAAAATCAAAAGTAAGTCTAAGGATGAGCATAAATAACCAAGTAACAAGCTAATTCATTAAATCTGAGTTGGGGTTTTACTTGTGAGTTATAATTTGGCCATGAAAAGGAATAGGATAATATGTACAAGATGTATCCTTTCTAGCTCTTGGATTAGGTCTCAATCCCAACATTCAATCATCTAGATACATGGTAAATTCTACAATTAAACTACAATACTAAAAAAATTGATAAAGACTTTCGGAATCACCATAAAACATATGCTTGCAAGCTATAAATTTCTGTGAAAATGAAAGACATAACTTGACAACTATTCATGTAATTAAAAACTAGAAACACACTTAACAATCAATATATTCGATCAGGGCAAAAAATATAT
Organism: Picea engelmannii; assembly: GCA_009831015.1. Lineage (NCBI taxonomy): Eukaryota > Viridiplantae > Streptophyta > Pinopsida > Pinales > Pinaceae > Picea > Picea engelmannii. Next base: position 180,891 of record ML793109.1, read on the forward strand.
AACCCAAAAATCATAAATCTGATCTAATACCAGAGACACCTCTAATGAACATTCATCTACTTAATCTGAAAATACACATGAAACATTCAAACTATAAATATAAAAACATTGGGAATCCTAGTACCTTGTGGATTGGGCCCTTGCTCCAGGTGCCTAACTTCCTTAAAGTTAATCAAAATACAAACTATAACTTCTCCAATATATATAACATGAATTGGATTTTATTAGTTAGCAAATCATGTTCAGAAATTCATCACAAGTTCAAAGCTTCATTTCAACATGAAAATATCTATCCACTTCCCTCTTGGGGCCAAATCACATATACATATAGTGTTGGGTTGAATCCCATGTTTAGAAAACAAATAAAAAAGAAAACTAATTGTCTAAAACTATTAAACTCGTGCTTTGTGCCATGTATGATCTATTGGAAGAGGGAGCTTGATCCACCATCAATTTGGAAGCATGGGTATGAGGGAGATCAATTATAACAACAACAATAACTTCAAATATGTCCAGAATGCTCAAACAATGAATGAGGGGAAAGATCCTCACTCCAACATGTTCCAACTGAATCCCACAATCCCTGTTGGTGGTTACTTGTGGAAAAAATAGCTCCAACAACTCTCGAGGAATGGAATAATGGAGTAATATTTCCCAACAATCCATTTGAGCCATGATTCTCACATGTGGTCGAATTCCTTACTCAAATATACCTCATAACAAATTGCATCAATGCCTAGAGATTTATTAATGACCTAAGGAAGATGTTTGCACTTCATACCATAGGTTAAACACATTCTTTGGAAATGAAAAACAACTAATCAAACATTTTAATCAAATTCATATAAAAACAACTAAAACATAGTTCATTTATCCTAAGATCTAATTCATCATATAATAACTTAGTAATTAAGAAGTAGATATGCAAATGGGACAAGGATGAGGTCTTAAAAGGGTTAAATCAAGATTAAAATATACCATATGGGAGACCTTTCAACAATTAAAGCTCCAAAAGGTAAGAAAGAATTAATAAAAGGTAGTTTGGGATCATAATTTTACTATACAAAAACTTCACTCAAATTTCAACGAATTATAACTATCTAAATATGCATTATTAACATTGATTCTTTTCACAATGATTTATCTGTTCACCATATCATTCTGAGAATCAAAGGATTTGTATGAAGCAACTTAGTTCCATGTACACCTCACAATACTCAATGTATACATTTTCACAAGGGTTCATAGTCTCAAGGGTTGCAATGAAAACATGTGGATTCATAGGCCTTAAGAGTTGCGACTAGGGTCTGATACCATATGTAATGTACCAAATTCTAATTTAATAAAAAACTAAAATAAATCTAGCAATTTGCAACCATTAACTAAACAAAGTATAAATACATGATGTTGATTATGTAATTGAAAAGAATGAGCGAGTGGTGAGATACTTATCTGAGAGGTGAAGACCTTGAGTCACTTAAAACACTATACTTGTCAATCCCTTGCGGTTCAAGATTTGATCCAACATGTCATAAGAGAGTGAGGGGGAAGAATCTCCTCCCAACCAACTCTTCATTCATCACGACTGAGAGCCTCCAAGCCCTCAATCAACTACCTATGCCAGCTTCCAAGCCTTTTCCTCAATTTTCCCAAGCAAAATATTTCAAACTGTATTCTCCTCCTTTGTTATATAGAATTCTTCTTACCTATTCATGCAATAAGTTACATGCATAAGTTACACTTGTCAATAAATAATTAATCATGTCATTTTTAGCCTTTTCTTAATTTAATTTTAATTAATTTATCTTTTCTTATTTTCCCCTTTATTCTATTAATAAAGTGATTTCTTTTATTTATTTACTTTATTTATTATTTCTTTACTTTTTGTTTTTATACTATTTAAATATTTATTATTAGTATTATTATTTTTGTTGTTGTTATTTAATCATATGGGGCATTACAATCTTTCACCTTTAGGAACACAAAGCTTGTCTATCTTGTAGAGCAACCCATTTTAGAGATGTTATTCAACCTTACTATCACCTTTTACATGAATTTGGCCCTGTAGCTATTGAAACACCTTCTTGAAGTCCTCATCTTATGTTTATGCCTCTTTGTATGCATCATCGGTAAAAATATCCATGTGTATAAGAGTTACCAAAGATGTAATCTTTAATGTGGGTGGCCTTGAAAGCATGTCTTCCAACTTATTAGTTCTTCCCTTCTTATACTTGATGACTAGATGACATTTTTTCAAAAACTCCATCCATTTGTAATTTCTGGTTTGTTGAAGCTTTCTCTAGGCCTGCAAATACTACAATGGATGGTGATATGTGTGTATAATGGTTTCCTTTCCCATCAGATAGTACTTCCACTTCTTAAAAACTTGAACAAGAGCATATAGTTCCTTATCATAGGTAGCATAGTTGAGCAATTCCCCATGAAATATTCCAGAATGATAGCATACATGCCTTCCTCCTTGCATCAAAACTTCTCTCGTGACATACCCACTTGCATGTGTCTCCACTTCGAAAGGACTTTGCAATTTTGGTAATGTGAGAACTATTTCTTGAATGATATTTCTTTTTAGCTCATTGAAAGCCTTTTGTTGTTCTTTCCCCACTAGAAACTGTTACCACTCACTATTATAGTATGGAGTGGTGCAACTACTATTGAAAATGAAGCTATAAACTTTCATAAGTACTGTGATTCCCCAATAAAGCTCCTAACTTTAGTGAAAATTGTAGGAACTATCCATTTCATGATGACCTCCATATTTGCAAGATCTATCTTGATTTCCCCTCCATTGATCACATACCCCAAATATATCAATGACTGCTGAGAAAACTCACATTTGTTGAGGTTAGCCAACAACTGGTGTTTTTTTAGGGTGTCTAACACCTACATAATATGTGAGATGTGCTCTTCCAAGGTAGAGCTATAAACCAATATATCGTCCAAATATACTCTACCAAAGGAACCTAAATATGGGCATAATACATCATTCACTAGTCTCATAAACGTAGTTGGTGCATTAGATAATCCAAATGGCATCACCAACCATTCATACAGAACTTTCCTTGTCTTGAAGGTAGTCTTCTAAGTGTATTCTTCTTTGACACGTTTTGGTGGTATCCTAATTTTAGATTCAACTTGGTGAAGTACTCAACATGTTACAACTAATCTAACATGTTGAGTGTAATATTACACTCAACTAATCATGACACTTTTAAAAATTCTCTATACATGAAAATTTCAGTATGAGTTTCAACACATGTTTTAGCACATGTTTCAACAAGATTTTCAGCACGAGTTCAACATGTATTTCAACACGAGTTTCAACATAGCAAGAGTAGCGGCAGGAGTAATCAACAATTCAAATTTAGAGAAAGATGACTAAATAAAATGGACCACTAACACAATCCTTATTCAACTTATTTCCTATTTGTAGAATGGAAATATTTTTGGGTGATGCAGATTGCCCGAGCCCAAGGATGCTCCTGCATCAGACACCCTTGGTAAGAAAAACATGAGCTCTAGTTCATGTGCAAATCACTGTTGAAGTGAAGAGTTCTGCACATGTGCTAACTGATCTTTAGTCACCCACGATGGATCTTTTGCTCCTCGATTCTTCCACTTGATCAAAAATTCCATGTACTCCTTTCAGAGAGTCTTCTTACCAATTCTGGTAGTGAGAATTTCTTCAATCTGATCCTCAGACTTAATTGATATATGTTGTTCCCATTCGCCGAGGGGACCTTCATATGCTCTTCTGTCCCCTTCATGAAACTCATAGAGGTCAACAACATTAAATGTAGGAGATATGTCAAATTTCTACAGAAGTTCCAGCTGATAAGCATTATCATAGATATTTTTCATAATTCGACATGGACCTATCTTATTGTACTTGAGTTTGTTGTATCTACCTCGAGGAAATAACTCCTTCCTCAAGTGATCCATGACCAACTCACCCTCTTGGAATACCCTCTGTATTCTATGTTGATCTTCTCTTTTCTTATAACTGTCATTGCTGGTCTGCAATTTCTTCTTTACCTGTTCTTGTAATTCATGCATACTGTCCAAAAAATCATTTGCATCAACACTCTTCTTGCCTTCCAAATCCAACAATGCAACCAAATCTACCACACCTTTTGGTGACCATCCATAAACAATCTGAAATGGACTCTTTCCTGTATATCTATTCACTAAATCATTATATGTGAATTCATCTTGGGCCAATTCCAAATCCCATTGACTAGGATTCTCTCCACTTAAACTTCTCAACAAATTTCCTAGACTCTTGTTCACTACTTCCGTTTGAATGTTTGTTTGAGGATCATATGTTGAACTGTACAAAAAATCTGAGCCTAAATATTTCTAGAGTGTCCTCCAAAAATTCCCAAGAAATATGGTATCACGATCTGAAGTAATACTCCGTGGAAATCCATGCAATTTTACCACTTCTTTGAAAAACAATGAAACTACTTCACTAGCATCGCCAGTGTTCTTACACACTATGAAGTGTGCCATTTTTGAAAAATGTATCCACCACTACCATTGTTGAATCATTCTTTCTTCGAGTCATAGGAAATCCTAAGACAAAATCCATACTGATATCCTCCCAATGTCCTTTGGGTACTGGCAATGGAGTATAGAGTCCCGTGTTCTGACTTTTTCCTTTGGCTAGTTGGCAGATCCTGCAACATTCAACAAAATTTCGAACATCCTTATTAAATATGGGCCAAAATTACCTCTCCTTTACCAGGGATGAGGTCTTATCCATCCAAAAATATCCTCCTAAACCACCACTATGTAACTCTTTAATGAGATTCAGTCATATGGAACCTCTGGGAATACACAAATGCTAATTTTTAAACAAAAACCCCTCTTGGATATGGTAGTCTAGATATGGTGTTTTGTCTAAACTCCAAGGCTCCTTACTTGCCTTCCAAGCTTATGATAAATCTACATCTTCTTCATACAATGTCTTTAGACAGTTCATGATTACCACTTCTACTGACATGGTATTGAGTAATGCTATCCTCCGACTTAATGCACCAACTACCTTATTGGACTTCCTAGATTTGTGTTTCAACACAAAAGAGTAACTTTGCAAGAATTCTACCCATTTAGTATGTTCTTGATTCAACTTCCCTTGGTTGTTAATGTACTACAAATCTTTGTGATCCTTGGACAAGACAAACTCCTTCGACAATAGATAATGTCACCATTTCTTCAAAGATTTCACAATAACATAAAATTCTCGATCATAAATAAAACAATTCTTTCTGGAATCATTCAACTTCTTTCTGAAAAATGCAATGGATCTGTTTTCTTGAATTAGAACAACTCCAATTGTTGTTCCACTAGTGTCACAATCAACCTGAAACACTTTATTAAAATCTAGTAATTCTAATACTAGTTGTGTTGTTACTCTCTTCTTCAATCCTTCCAATGACTTCTCTGTTGCTGCAGTCCACTAAAACACTCCATTCTTCATACATTCTATAAGAGGCACACGTATTTGAATAAAGTTCCTAATGAATTTCTGGTAAAAGCCTATAAATCCATAGAAATTCCTCACATGGAATGTGCAACTTGGTGTTGGCCATTCAAGGATAGCCTTCGCTTTCTCAGGATCCATTTTCATTCCTTCCTTTGAAACCACAAAACCCAGGCACACTAACTCTCGCTGCATGAATGTACACTTCTTCAGGTTTATCAATAGTTTCTCTTCTTTCAAGCGTTGTAAAATTTCTCTCACATGATCAACATGCTGTGTTCTGTTCCTTCTAAAAGTCAGTATATCATCCAAATATACAACAACAAACTTACCCAAAAATGGATTCAAGACTTCATTCATCAATCTCATGAACGTGTTGGGCACATTAGTTAACCCGAATGAAATCACTAACCATTCAAATAGTCCAACTTTCATCTTGAATGTTGTCTTCCATTCATCACCTTCTTTGATCTGAATCTGGTGATAACCACTCTTCAAATCAATTTTTGAAAAATATTCTGAACCACTCAAGCAATCCATAAGGTCATCCATTCTGGGCAATGGAAACTAATACTCGATAGTTATCTTGTTTATAGCACGTGAATCAATACACATTCACCATTCCCCTGTTTTCTTTAGATTCAATATTGATGATACTGCACACGGACTCAAACTCTCATGAATTAACCCTCGGTCAAGAAATTCATGCACTTGTCGATTCACTTCTTCACTCTCCGTTGGAGTCATCCTGTAAGGTGCTTTATTACGTAAACTAATCCATAATTGGAGGATATTTGTATTAAGCAAGATGTTGTAGCTAGGCTCACAACAAAAATACAATAAAGTATTCTTTAAGAAGTCTTAAACAAAATATAAAGATAGAGTTATTTTTTATCCTATATCTACAACATAAAAGACCAAAAACAATTTCTTTCAATAGACCTTGCTGGTATAGATTCTACAATATTAACCTAGAAAACAAACTACTTTGAAAAACATACAAATCTAAAAACAACATCTTGGCTAGCCACCTCATCTTGAGCTACAATGGTTGAGTCTGAGTCCACTTTAAAAAAATTTCTTTCTTCAGAAGTTGATGAATAGTTTCATTTTCCTTTAAGGCTCCACAATGTGAATTAATGGATTGCATTTGGCTGGATGCACCTTACTAATCCCATTTGGAAAAAAATATAACCATAGTGTGGAACATAGTGCATTATGATTCCAAAACTAATATTTGGTGTTTGAATTGGACCAAGTTCCCATCACTGAAACAATTTGAGAGGTTATCATATTATCCTATTCTCATATTCCTTCTATAGCTACCACAATAGCACATTTATTACCCTGAATGTATTTCTTGTGTCTTCTCAATGCCCTCCTAATCTCCTACAATTATATGTAATCCATTTCTAACCAAAACTATATGATACTATACTTAAAATTGAGGTTCTTGTGACTATGTCCCACTCTTCTATAGTGGTGACTTGAAACAATAATGCAAACTATAGTAAATATAGAACCAAAGCAACGAGACCCACAAGCAGTGAGGTTGATAAATAGGGGAGAATGAAACCTCACCCCCCTAGAAGACCAGAAAGAGCACACTTCTTCCGAGAATAGTATGATGCAATGCTATGAAGCCAATAGTATTTTACCCAGCCGAGACCAAGACCAACCACTAATAGTTGAAATCTAAAAAAAGAGGGAGGGCTCTATATAATTCTAACAAGGGGTGAAAAACCATAATAATCCCCGATAGAGATGATGGCCTAAAATAAAATCTATGTACTCCAAATGACTACACTAAACACTATGAACTAAGAAAACTAATTAATAGGAGGATAAACCAACTTACCCATGCACCAGACTAAGAAGGGGACTAGGAAATCCAACTAAATAGGAAACTAGAGTCCACCTATATGGTGAAAAAGCCAAAGCACTTGCAATTCCACCCTAAATAACCCTCTATCCATGCCATTATCCCACAAAGTTCCAAATAAAAGCATCCCATAGGTTTAAATGCATGCAATATTGAATGTAAGTTCATGTAAGCTAAGGGAGGGAGTCCCTTCACCATAGCTACATCATTGTTTGACATGATTGATTTTTACATTACCATGTGGTTTATTAAATGAGATTTACGTGTCATGTCCTACATCAATAACTAGATATGGGTTGCTAGCTAAGGTGGCCATTGACAATGATATCCCCGATTTTCACAAGTGTAGATTAATTGACACATATGTTTGTTTTGACATTGTGTTCTCTCAAAACATGTTAAAACTTAATTCCTTGGAATTTTTTTCCAACTTGATGGATCCTTTCTAGAATCAAGGCCAGATGTAAGTCCCCTAAAGTGGCGTTTAAAAAAAATGACTAATAATTTTTTTGGAATCACCTATCATTCTTAGACTTTGAATGACCATGCCTAAAGCGAGATTTAATGTAATGTTGCCCATCTTAATTGGGGAACATTACTATGCGAAAAACACATAAAAATAAAAACTCTTTGCTAAATAAATTCATGTAGCTTACTAGCTACTTAATCATATCCATGATCTAAATGCATCTACAACATGCTAAAATAACACATGAATGAAACTCATAACTCATTACAACAACACATAAATCAGTCTCATACACAAAGTTCATGCACAACAATTAAAACTCATAATGCAAGACAAAATAGATAAAAAAAATTATCCTTTTAAAATAGTTGTGAAACCAACTGCTTGGGATGGACGTTCAACCCAACCATAGACTTGTTTTTCCAAATATCAACAACAAGTCACCCCTGAGCTAGGGTTATCAATCCACAAAAGAGGGTATTCTCTCACTATCCACTCAGCTTTGAAAATACCTTAACCCACTTGCATTCTCCTATGACTATCCCAATTTTCCACCATCTCTCTTCCTCTCGACATGCCCAACCCAAGGAATGTACCCCTTCATTTATCTCAGTCCATCATGCATCATATTCATTCATCAGGGTCTCTCTATCACAAAGTTGACGTGGGAAAAATTCCCTTCAACAGACAGGGGTACTCTCGGGTATGAGGTCCCAATTAGAATTCACACCATTTGAAATAAGAGACCCATTTGGATTATGGATTGGCTACCATTATTGGTTTGAAGGTGGATGAATGGTTTAAATGCAAGTGGAAGCAGATGCAACTAAAATATTTTTGAAAAAAGAAACCTATTCTATCCTATCCTAGCTAGGAGCAACTAAGGGTAGCCAATGAATAGACCAAAATTTTAGTAATCCCTTCATTAAATTTAATTTAGATAGATGTAAGAAAGAAACAAAGATTAATAACAAACATATACATAAGCATAACCAAATAAATCTCAACTATGCATCCATACACATAAACTTGTTCATCATCTCAGAATAATTCATAAAAGAGAAAGACAATAATTGTAGAAAGCTTATGTTCACAAAAGAAAAGTCTATCTGTGCAAAGAAATCCTTATAGTACTTCAAGGTAGAAAATTATTAACTCGAAAAAGTTCAAAGTAAACACACCACTACAAAGCAAAGTATTTCTCTAAGTGAAAATGGCCTTGAGGGCTTCTCAATATTATACTCAGAAAAAAATAGTTCTTCTAAAACTACAAAGCTGAAGAGCCCCTTCCAAAAGAGTCTCTTATGGTTTTTGTATTTACCTAAATAATTTCCTATTGTGTCTTCTTTAATTCTATAAGAGAAAGTTACTAATATATTCACCTTCCCCTTTTTCAATTTTACATCAGTTACAATAAAAACAAATAAAATATGATAATGACAAGGGGAAATAATTTCGAATTTTCACATATGGTCTTTTATTTTCTTTGGTCTCTTACGTAATCTGACCATACTTCGTGATGTGATGAGATTGAGATGATCCCACGATAGAATAAGGATTCTAATTCCACCTTTTGGGTTGCTGAGCTTTGTGAGAGGGTTTTCATATCCCTGGTTATATTTACCAGAAAGAATTGGATCATGTTCTGGGCTCTTGCTAGTTTTACAAGATGGTTGGTCATTAAATAGACCTCACTTTGGATGCAGTTCTGGCCTTCACTTTCCTTTCCCTCATGTTTTTCTCTAATTCTGAGAACACATGTTTTTATGACTTTGGCTACCCTATTTCTTCAATTTGGGGTAGATGGTCTTTTTGATTAAGAATGAGGGATGCTTGTGGAGTTTGGTACATATAGTGAGGGAATTTTTTAACTCATTTTCAAGATTCTCTTTGTCTTATTGGTAGTTGAGATCTCTTTCCAATTATATCATTCATTGCAACATTGGCGGGGCATATGGATTCTCTGTTATCCATTGCTTCATCTCATTTAAACCTGCCCTGGTTGCAACAAACTCCACATTCTTGGTTTGGAATTTGTTGAGATGATCCATGATCTGAGCAACTTTCTGTGGGAAAACTTGCAAACCTGTGTACATACTTGTTACTATATTGTGGAGTTATTTTCTAACTCCTTTTTCACATTCCCTAAACTCCATGATGTTTTCATGGTCACTTTTGCAACATTGTACTTCCTCCTCTAGTGACCTTATCCTTTCATCCTTCTCTTCTATATCACAAGACATGTTTCTCAAGTTTTCCTCTGACGCTTGTGTAAAAGCGACACTGGATGAGGAAATCAAAAGAGGATAATTGATGATATTTTTTATCACCTCTACTTTGGTTGTTTTTGATAAAGGAGATTCCCTAGACACTGGTAATTTCATCGTTTTTTGAAAAAGGATTTTACCAGAATCTTTGTTGAAACTAAATGAACTTAGATTTTCCACTTTCTGCGATTTTGAAGTTGTATAGGCTCCCAATCCCAACTCTTCTAGTGGGAAATGTCCTCATGTGAGAGGGATGTCTGCTGATGACCCCAGAATATCCAAATCCATGGGATCCATATCAGAGCCTCTTTCTTCTCATTGTTTCTTTTGGTGTTCTTATGCCTTTGCTACTACTTCTTGTTCTAATATGGTTGTTGTTATTGCTTTGGATTCTTCTTCATGATGCGTTGCCTCTTCCTGTATTTTACACTCAACTTATTCTTCTTTTATTTTATTTTTCTCTCATTTCTCTTTCTTATTTTTTTGTTTAGCTACTTCCTCAGATGCCTCTTCCTCTTTCTTTTTCTTCTCCTGTTCAAATCTCAATTTATCTTCTTATTCTTTCCTTTTCACTTGTGATTCTCCAACTTTCCTTTTATCAGCTATCATGCCTCTATGTTGAGAGTTGATCCCTCTCCTGAAGATTACTTCATGATAATTCATATCCAATCTTGTGTATTTCTTCCTCTTCCCTAGTTTCTAACTCGTAAGTCCACCTGTATTTGCAGTGGTGGTAGTGCAAATTGGCAACTCCTGAAGGGTCATGCCTGCATAATATTTCTTCTCCGAAATGGAAAGATGCCAAGGTGTTTACCTATGCTTGGGATTATTTGATATATTTGAAATAATACGATCCTACCCAGAGTGGCATAGGTGGCTAGATTTCCTTATTATCCCTCTAAAAACATGTTCCTACTCCATGTATGACGATTTGGTATGCGATTTCCTATAGCACCAATCTATTTGGGACAAATTTAGGAAGTATGTGAGCGGCCTTCATGGTCATGTAAAATATGATGTATGTTTCGTATTCGAGCAAGTAATAATCACCTACACACCCACAACATCCTGAGCCTTCTTAGCTATGTAGGGCATTGATGAGAAGAACAAGAGTTGTTTTAGAGCCATTAGGAATTCCTAAAAAATATTCTAGTATTCAAATATGTAATTGTGTTCCCAAAGAACTTTGCAACAAATATGCATGGAGAGATCAATTGAATGCCAAGACCACCCAATCAGTTGGGAAACAATGATTTATTCTTTCATCGTCAAGGATAGGAGGTCTTCCCAGTTGAATGAAGACCCCAAGAACATGACAAAGTGAATTAGGGGAACCTAAGTTATCTTGAATTTATGAGCTTCTGGTTCCTCGTAGAGTCTGCACACCATCACCATGACATATTGGTATCAAAACCTGAGGGCATTGTTAGGATACTCATTCATAGTCCTAGTTTTGAAGTGTTTTCCAGGCTTGTACTAGTCCTTCAAGAAGTCCTTAGAATTATAAGGAAATTTATTCACCAACTCATCCTCTAGGACCCTTTCCCCTTCTTCTAGATGATAACAAGATGTGATACTAGAAGATTGGAAGAATCCCACCGGTCGACCTTCTTCGTTAATTATGTGTCTGTTTTCCATATTTGTGCACTTCACTATCCATGAAATATTTTATGTGCAAGGGAAAATTTCTACATGGGCTACTACTTTGTAAAACTTAGACTTCTTGATGGCTTTGAACACCTCAATATATTGATCTTGTTCTGATGCTTGGGGAAATGTCTGGTTGTTGAACATCTAATATATTTCTCCCCATTTGAAATTAGTTTCCTTGTTAATGAGAAAATTGGTGTCATCGTATACTGCCCCTAGTGTTTCAAATTTTCCTTCTTCCTCATCCCTAAGTGCAAGCGCTTCTTCAACAAGGGGCTTCTCTGTATTTCAGGATCCTTTTCTTAGCATATCCAATGTTAGACCTGCAACACAAACATAATAATAATTCCAAAAAAACAATTTTTTTTTCTATCAGTTCAGGTGACATTCAAAAAATGAAAAACAAAAATGAAAATGAAGACCTAATACCTTATTAACCACGAATGAGAAGTATCTTGATAGATGAAAAGTGTTGACAAAGAAATGGAGCACTTAATATGGATTTTCAAGAAATCGACAAGAAAGTGTTTTCCTCACCGATACAAGTTGTATTGGTAGGGATATGCTATTCTTCACCAATATGGGTTGTATCGGTGAGGATAAGCTATTTTTTGTCGATACAATTATAACGACATATATATGTCATTTTTTGTTGATACAACTATAATGACAGAGAGATATCATTTCTTGTCGATATTACTATTTTCCCTTCACAACATTCCATGTTAGAAACTCTTCGGGCGTAAGTTAAACAATTGTTGGCTCCATTGGCTCAATCCAAATATTGTTAAAATTTTGGTATGCTCATTTAACCATAGACAATTTCACATCATTTTCACCCAACCATAGGCACTTACACATGCCACTCCTGAGCACACTAACCTTTTCTTAGATAGAATGATTTTGACAAGTCCACTCTAGAACCAACAAATAAACCCTAACCAAAAATACTATTGTTGCAGAAACAACACAATACCAAGAGAACATACCTCTACTAATAAAAACATACCTTTACCAAGAGAAGTGCATAAGAGAGATACCAGAAAGACTGAGAATATTCCATGACAACTATTGCGTTTCCCTCTCTAGACTTGTGCCCTCTTCTATTGTAGTTGTTTCTCCTTAGACTTGCACACTAGCTGAGTGAGTGAATGTGTGTGTTTCTAAATGAGCTAGATGCATCCTTATTTATATTAGTCTATCCAAGTGAATTTTCTAGGTGGGGCCGAATTCTCTTTCTGGGGCCTTCTATTTATTTATTATTATTCTCCTTGGGTCAACTTCTCTTCTAGGGTTTTCACACATCTGTTTAAGGGTTATCTTACTCCCATAATATTCTATTCTAAGTACAAATGTTACACTTGGAGGATAATACCTCCCACAACTACCAAAACATCAAAAATCCCTCTTAGCTAGGGAGGTATTAACTAATATTTTCTTCATGTAATGGTATCAAACATATCCATCCATCTCTCATGGAATGGGAAACACTCACATGGTCTTGCATACTAGTCTACAGGTAGCATCACCATAGCCACACATGATATCTCATGATCAAACATATCATGTCTCAAGTAGCATGGCTACGCATGCCATCTCATGATCAAACAAATCATGTCACAAGTATCACCATCATAACCAAATGGGTTTTGTCATAGTCACACACACAAACTATCTGATGGTCATGTCATAGTCATGCATCTAGGGCCTCATCGACATATGTAGCATCTCTCTAGTGGGAGCAACCTCATCATCCTTTTGGACCTTGTGTCATTACAGGGATTTCATCTATCTCACACATAACTAGGAATCTAGCTCATAAAAAACTATGAAACCATCCAGATCACATAGAATATTGAATATCTAGTTGATCCAGTTTATACAAAACTGCACTACTACCCAATCTGAACGAAGTCTGGGAAACTGCAACTCGCCAAATCACACATAATCTAACTATCCCTAGTGCTAGTTCTTTTGGTTGGCACACCATGCATCTAGACCACAGTGACTGGGCATCTAACCATGAGGGTTAGGAGATATAGTGCGAACACACTACCCATCTGGCCCAAGGCTAGGAAACACCTCCAACCACACAAGTTGGCCCTCCAGCTTGAAAAGTTGGTAAACTCACCCTCCCCAAAGGATACGCATCTACTGACCCTATGCAAGGTCAGGATGACTAGTGCCATAGTCAGTAACGTGCCTGTAAGTGACCATCTGCTACTTCCACGCTCTGCAAGCTACTTCCCCAAGAATTAAATATGCGACTCATCACTCCCTCCTACAAAGGATGTCCTTTTGGACCATTCCAAGCTTGTCCCCGAAGTACACAAAATTCACCCTTGACAGAGGATTGGTCAACACATATGCTATTTTCTCATCTGTAGCGACATACGTGAGCTTCATCGCTCCCTTATGCACCATATATCTGATATATTGATACCTGATATCTATATGCTTGGAATTGTCATGAAACACTGGGTTCTTTGACAACCTCACACAACTCTAGTTGTTGCACCAGATACAAGTCGCCTCGAACTCGAGATCAAACAATCTTGTAAGAAACCTCTGAAGCCACATTGCTTCGCTGCTAGATGAACACATTGCTATATACTCTGCCTCAGTTGTATTAAGATCCACACTAGTATGCTTCCTACTGAACCATTAGATCATAGTTGATCCCAAACTTAAGCAACATCCAGATGTACTCTTCCAATCTGCGACACTACCAACCCAATCTGAATAAGTATAGCCTTGTAGGCTTATCTCACGATCTGAAACATACCTAATTCCATAGTCAATTGTACCTTTCAAGTACCTCAACACATGCTTTTCCACAACTAAGTGAGCACATCTTGGTTCATCCATATACTAACTCAAGGTGTTCACCGAAAATAATATATCTGGTCTGGTGTTCGTCAAATACATCAATGAACCAATCATCTACATGCACATGGTGAAATCCACTATCTTTGAAGAAGTATCACTCAATAAATTCAGGTTCCTCACCATTGGTGTGGACATGTATTTACAATCCATCATATCAAATCTCTTCAATATTTCTACTGCATATTTTCCTTAGCACATGAAAATCTCATCTAGCCTCTATCACACCTCTCATCCTAAGAAGTAATGCATCAGACCTAGATCCTTCATCTCAAAATCTAAACTGAGCTCCATCCCTCCGAGTCTATACAATATCTAGAGCCATTTGATCCCTCTACATGTGTTGACCTCCTCTGAAGTATGATCCCCTATGAACTTTCCTGGGGAGGTTTCTCCTCCCTACTGGATCCTGAGGGCTAACTCCCTTTGAGCTCTAGCTTCTTCTGAGCTAATACTTGGTGGGGTCGCCTGCCTCACCAATAGTGGATCCGTCTTCTCCTTCTCATGATATGGCTCATCAATGCTATATATATTTACATCCTGCAAAGTCTCATGGGATCATGCTTGTCTCTTCCTGATTACTACAACAATTCTGGGTAGGCCCTTCTAGCTCTACTAACTCTTCTTGATGATCTAAAGAGTGATCAACTACACTAGACAGATTTGTTTGGTCATCTTTGGAGCCTTCTGCTCCTTACAATCGATCCCCATATGAGATACTTTGTATTCAACAAAATTACCCTTCTTCGTCCTCTTCTTCTCTAGTACATGGATGTATATGGTCATGTATACAACTTCTTATTTGGATAGTCTGCTCTATGTCTCAAGTTAGAGACCATCTAATATGTTTCCTCCTACAACCATCACTATAAATCCTCTTAGAGTTATCACTTGTGACCTACCAAAAACAAGAGCAACAACAAGGGAAAACAACAGACAATAATATTACTCTTATAATAATAATAAAAACAAGAATGAGAACAATCATCACAATAGCTCCTTCTTAGAGCTATCACCTGTGACCTGCCTGGAACAAGAGCCAAAAAAAAAATACAATAATAATAAATAAGAACAACACTCTTCCACTGTTGTGACCAATCATTCCTCCATGGTAACTTGCCTGGAACAAGAAACAAGAGAAACAATATGTCCATGGTAACCTCCATGGAATTTACAAGATAACCTGATAAATTCAACAACCAAGAATATCTCCTAGAGAAGATCAATTTATCTTGTAAACAAGTGCATCATTAATACTAAACAATGAGATTTTTGTTAATGATCATCATACTAACAATAAGTGTTACAAAATATTTGATAGCAATAGCAGTAATAGAACTTTAAAGATTGCTATTATAGTTACAACAATTAAGATGTAGCAATATAAAATATCAAACCTGATATGAAAACCTAGAGTTTATTTGTTGTTGTCTCATTTGAGTTTTTATGTATTGTAGGGAACATCGTTACTGATGCTTCCAACTTCTTGGGATTCCTCTGAGTGTACTAGATCTAAGATCCTTTTGTATCTACTGTCACTACTTGGATAAATGTCCTTTTTCCAAGTGTAAGTTTCATGCAAACACCCTCATCTTATATACAAGTTCACCATCCAAATTTGTCTTCTAATCCACTAAGTGAAGTGGTTGTCAATGGGATTCCACACATGTCTAAGTGTATGATGTCCAAAACTCCTTTGGATTTGATGTCACTTCTTGGGAATGCTCTTCCTGATGGTAAGTCTGCTCCATGTCTCAAACTAGAGGCTATCTAATATGTTTCCTCCTGCAGCTATCACTGTAGCTTCCTCTTAGAGCTATCATTGGTGACTTGCTTTCGTGGTAACCTTCCTAGAACACATACATATCCATGGTAACCTCCATGGAATTTGTAACATAACCTACCTGAGACAAGAGAAAAAAGAGAAAAAATATTTCCAATATAATAGTATTTTCACAAGAACATATCTATGGTAACAAGAATAAAAGACAATTTCATGGTAATCATCATAGCATTACCAAGGTGACCTGTCAAGAAGCAAAACAAGAAATATCTCCTACAAGAGATGTTAGTTCATCTTGCAAATAAGTACAATAAGAATCTATATCAGCAGTACTCACATGCTACCAAGTATTCATTGTACCTAGTACTAATAGAACCTTTCAAGGATTGTTGTCACAACTATAGTGTTTACTTGTAATGTAGAAATTATGAAACTTGATATGTGAAAATTGGAAACTTATCAATTTAATCAATCAAACCTAGAACCTAAAGTCTTATCTGCAAGAATGAGTGTTGCTTCTTGTCTTTCGAGTCTCCTTCACTCAAGTTGACAAGCATTCTCTCCAAATTGTCTCCTATACTAAGACAATATGCGTTCTTGACAGAATTTGAGTTGGAGAATATAATGCAAATATAATCTAAAATCTCAACCTTGATCAATCTAATACCTTAACTAAAGTCAACTTATAATTTTAACTTTGACCAAAGGTTTGACTTCAACTTGTCTGATTCAAAAATTAACTTTGGAATTTTTTCTGATTGAGGGCACTAGAAGTTGTGCTAGGATAGGATGCACTAGGACAACCAATAATTAGGCCCAACACTAAACTAAAATTTCCCAAAAAATTTGGGTTAGGGTTTTATGCCGCTGCAAAACCAAAAACCCTAGCTGGAATTGTCGAAAGAATGGCTAGCAAGCTAATCCAGGGAAATAGTTGCAACTGGAGACGTTGCAGCTGACATTGCAACTGGAACTATAACTGGTGCTGCAACTGGCACTAAAAATTCTTATTCATTGAAGCTTTCTTAGATCAATGAAGCCTTGACCTAGGGTTTTATGAGGAAACCCTAATTTTCCAACTTTTGAATTTTGGATATTTGAACCGGGGGAAAGGTGCACCCTCATTAGGTGAGCTTCTTGGTAGATTTTGCAAGTGCTCAATGAGATTGACAATAAGGGAAACTAAATATCTTCCTTCCAGTGGTTAGACTGTTATGAAGGAAACCAACTCTGATACCATGTTAAAATTTTGGTATGCTCGTTTAACCATAAACAATGTCACATCATTGTCACCCAACCATAGGTAGTTACACATACCACCCTCGAGCACACTAACCTTTTCTTAGATAGAATGATTCCGAAAAGTCCACTCTAGAACCAACAGATAAAATCTAACCATAAATACTATTGTTGCAACAACAACACAATACCAAGAGAACTCACTTCTACTAATAGCAACATACCTTTACCAAGAAAATATCACAAGAGAGATACTAGAAAGACTGATAATAATCCACGAAAAATGTTGCACTACCCTCTGTAGACTTGCACCCTCTTCTGTTGTACTTGTTTCTCCTTAGACTTGCACACTAGCTAAGTGAGTGAGTGTGTGTGTCTAAATGAGTTAGGTGCCTCCTTATTTACACTAGCCTTTCCAAGTGACTTTTCCAGGTGGGGACAAATTATCTTTCTGGGGCCTTCTATTTCTTTATTATTATTCTCCTTGGGTTGAATTCTCTTCTAGGGTTTTCACACATCTATTTAAGGGTTTTCTTACTCCTAGAATATTCTATTCTAAGTACAAAGGTTACACTTGGAGGTTAATACCTCCTACATCTACCAAAACATCAACAAATATTCCTATCATCAAGGTCAAACTAGGGCTAGGAAGAGGGAGCGAAAATAAAAGTCCTCGTTTGATAAAAGGTCGAGCTTTAGGGTTTTTTCAAAGAGTTGGAAGAATCGAGAGATAAGAGAATTTGACGGGAAAACAAAGCGGTGGCTAAGACTTCCATCATGTAGGTAAGCAACCCTAGCTATTTTTGGAGGATGAGTAAGAGATTGGAGCATAGGGGGAGGACATACACTAGCATGATTTCCTCTTCCCTACCCCCTTTTGTCTACTTTTTATGCTCGAAAGTGATCATAGGATCTAAATAGGTTTATGGGGGGAAGGAATAAAAAAATGTTCAGATGGACAAAACCTAGATTATGCCCCTTTCTATTTTAAAAGTTGAAAAATAAACTTGAAAATGGAAATAAATCTTAGTGAGAGGATAGGTTTTGGAGCGTTTATCGGTGGAAAAATGCTTTGAAATAAAATGGTTGGTGGTTGGAAGTTTGAATCTGTCGAGAGGAAGATTTTCTTTTACTTGGGAGATTGAGTGGTTGAAGTGGTAATGAAAATGAGGAAAACAAAGTTTTAAATAGATTTTACGGGGAAAAAATTCGATGTGACATGACCATTTGCATGTGAGAAGTTTGCAAGGCCCCTTTGGCGTGTCGTAGGGAGAACACAAATTTTCCTTCGATACACTAGTGCAAAAATGACATCTTCTTTCTGCTAAAGGCTTGTGTGTATCGGTGAAAACATTGGGATGGAGCTCCGACATATTGGAGGAAAAATCAAGATATAGATCCGACACATCGAAGGAGAAAAGGTATTTTTTCTCCCATGCATCGAAAAATAGAAGTGAATTTGTCTTCGTTGTGTCATAGTGAAAAGGTGATTTTCCTTTGGTATAGGTCTAAAAGAGAGAAAATCTAAGTGTTGCAATGGCCTTCATGTATCGACAAGAATGAAGGAGGTTGTGGATAAATGATGTATCAAAAGAGAAGGATCTTCTCCTATGACACTATGTGTATCAGAGGCTGAAGGTTATCTTAAACTGACCCATTTTGAACTTGTGGAAAGGAGGAAACTCACTTTGAGACTTGCATAAAATTTCTAAGTGTCTTGAAAATAAGGAAAAAAGGTTCCACCGGGATGGTTTCCTAGTTTCAAGAACTGAACTAATGACTTCAAGAGATAAAATTCTTTGAAAAAAGGGAAGTTTTTGATGTCGACACAACAATTAGGAACACACTAGGAAAATCCATGAATCTCAACATTAAACATCTAAACAAAATGACCTAGAGAAATAGTAAGATCACTATGTATAGCCTCAAGGGAAGAGTTAGTAGGTTCGACTAAACTTAAAGCATGTAACATGATGAGTAAAGATTTATACTTGGATTAAGAAATTTCATGGTTAACCATAGATTGATTCGTTTAAGATCAACCATTGTGGGAAGCAAAAGAAGTACCTCAAGGAAATTTATACATCGGAAATACTAAGAATACATGTTGATTATGCTTTTCTATGGTGTCACTCCATTAACAACAAGCATACATAGCCCCGATGGAGTCACAAGCCTTGCTCTCCTACCAAAAAACTTCCATAGCCCCAGTGGATATAGTTTCATGTCCCACATGACCTAAAACATCAATGTGGTGGTGAACTATTTCTCAACACATTGAATCTTTGATCAACCATAAACTTTAGTTGTGTATTATTCTCTCTTTTGTTTTATGTTTAATCACATCTCAATTTCATCCTAGTTGTATATTTATAGTGAAACTTTATGTAATGTAACTAGGGAGGATATTATGGGGTACCTAGGGTGGTACCCAAGGGGATAATGAATTTAATGTATCCATAATAAAGGAATAGGACCACTATGTAATTAAAATGAAATAATATAATAATAAGGGGTAGTTGGCTTAAGACCCCTAGGAATACTCATGAGAAAGTATAAATACACATGAGTACCATTGTATTGGATATGTGTTGGATAGTATTGACTTGTAACAAGAATGGCTTGTGGAGTGATTCCTTCCATAAGGATTATTTGATGATGTTACCCCACCTTAAGGGTTCTTCTCTCTATATTATTGATTTTTCATGGTGAATGTTTTGGTATCTTGATGTTCAAGGGTTTAATTTTGAAGTTTTACAATTTATTCTCTCTTATATATTCCAAGGTTTACTACACTTTCCAAGGCCACAATGAATTGTTTTACTTCTTGGCAACTTTATGATTTATTCATCACATTTTAATTCAACATTTTGATTCTACTTATTATATTAGAGAGATTTTCAAATCTCATTTTAACATTCATATGATAGTTGGTACTACTCATAGAGGGTTCACCTTTGAGGGTGGGAGTGTTAATTGGTCATTTTATCCATGATGAACCTATGTGGTTGTCAAGGGTTAAAATTCCATGTCAACACCATGACCATATTCACTTTTGTGATCTTCAATGTTCATTCAAATGGGTGAACGTTTGATGATGATCCCATAACATTATTGAGTTAGGGTGAATCAAACCATCCACATTATGAGAACCTCATGTTTGTTCCTGGAATGTGTCTTTACCATATCTTTTACTACAATAGGCTTAGACTTGGGTAGTCTTCTTTCAACTTCATTATTTGATTTATGAGATTGGTCATTTTCTCAACTAGTGGGGTTCTTGATCTTCTCTTCTAATTTCCTTGAAAATCAATAATCATCACCAAATTTGTTGATAGTTAGGAATTCCATTTATTCATTTAGGTAATGATCCAAACCTACCTCAAATTTAAAAATCCTCAGGCATTGAGGGCTTCTATTATCCACTTTAATCGACATTCATTGGTAGGACCTTGATTATGATGAAATCATTTCCACTACATGTATTCACCATGAAGGTGTCTTGTAGGATAAAAGTTTTTTTTTTTTTGACAAAAACGGTTAAAGGAGATTTATTATAAAAGAGCAGTGGCAAAGCCATTGAAACTGTTACATCTGAATTGATACAAATTCGACTGAACTGTTTACAGTTTCATAGATCTAGTAAACCTACTAAAGCTTTAAGCTCGCTATATGTGGAGGCTTCTATACAAAATGCCTACTTCACAGAGTTATTTGAAGAGATCTTGCTTGGTCAAATTTTTACTAGCCGAATTTCCTTGGAGCCTCCTTCTTGGGTAGACCTCGCTCTAGTTTCTAGTCCTGGTTCAACTTTTCCATTTGGGATTCAAGCTTGAGGACTCGTGCTTCAAACTCCTTCTTTGGGTATTTGTGCTCATGATGAATCCAGTCCATAGCCTTTGTTAAAACGATTTTGGTCAACGTGACATCTACTTCTAGCATTTTGAGACTTCGCCCTACCTCAACGTCCATATTCTGAAGGAAGTCGTCTTGATTTTTCACAAAGTGTTTTATCCTCTTCAGTTCCTCCTCTGTTGCCTTTAGACTATCCTCCATCGACGACTTTCTCCCTGAGCTTGATGTCATTTCTGCTTCTTCTTTCCTTGTCTTCCTTCTTCTGTGTGGGCGTTTTCCACTTATTGTTGTTTCTTTAGTTCTGTGCGGATGATTTCCCTTTACCAAGATGCATAGGGATTGGAATGGATCCTTCAGGCCTTTTCTTTTATCCCTGATTTCTGCCAAATTTGGGCTCAATTGCTCCTGAGCGATCTGGCGTATCCAGCCGATTAGATTGATATTGCACGAGGTATGGGGCTCATGAGGGGCCTTTGTCCTTCTTAGCGCCCAATTGGGTGTCTCTTCCCTCATGCCTGGTGCCGGTCTTGTCTCCTCCTGTCTTGTTTCAGCGTTTTTGAACTGTCTGAGTCCTTTCCGTATCCTCTGCTTCCCAGCTCGAGCTCTTGTGTACTCATTATCCATTCTGACTGACCATGACCTTCTCTTGCCTACCTCGGCCTTACGGTATTGCCACAATTGATGTGATTCCATTGAATTTGAGGTTTCCTATACTTGAGAGGGCACCTTTGTTGGCTTCCACATCTCATGGTGCATTCATATTTCAGAGAACATGGAACAATTGGTAGGTTCTCAGCCTTTCCAGTAGTAGATGGAATTTCTCTAGTATGTGCTGGAGTTTTTCTTGCTTGATCGTGTTATGGAGGATCAGAGCTTGGATTATGAGTTTGGAGTCCCCTAAAATAACTAAATCTTTGATGTTTTTACTGATAGCCTGGTTCAACCCTTGCCAAAGCACTAGAGCTTCTGCTATGTTGTTTGTTTCTTCTCTCAATCCCCAGGCATAGGATAGTTCTAGCGGTCTAATTGGGTTCACTAGGAACCCTCCTCCATCTACCACCCCAGGGTTTCCTTTGGAGGCCCCGTCAAAGAAAAGTATATGCGTGCTTCTTTGTCTTTTCCATTCCTCGAAATCCTCCTCTTTCATCTGAATTTCCCAAGTTTCCTATCTTGAATCGCTGCTTGTTTGCTATGGTTGATCGTTGATATCAAAGATTTTAATCCATTACTCCTCTTCCAGCTCTAGGACTCTGGAGTTATTTACTTTGCAAAAGTAAGGGGCACTTTCTTCAAATAAGGCCTTTATCTTAGTTGCGACTTGTGCATGGTTACTCTTGGACTTCTTGAATATTTTGTTGTTTCTCTATAGCAAAATCTTCCATAGGATGAATTTTGGGAGTGTACTCTAGATGGTGGATAGTTGGGATTTTTTTGTGACTTGGAAAGGACATAGGGATCTCCAGTTTTAGAGAATATTTTTGGTCTCTTGAGGTAGATGGACTGTTCCTGGCTTCAGTCCAAGGGCCAATTTCCAGACCTCTTTAGCGTACAGGCATTGCAAGAGAAGATGGTCTGATGTTTCCTCTTCTTGTGTGCAAAGTGGACATCTGGATGGGCCTTCCCACCCTCTCCTTTGAAATTTTTTTCCAGTTAGAATGCTCCTATGGGCCAGGGTCCATACAAACATATCTATCTTTGGAATGGATTTTGAAGTCTAGATGGATTTCCAAACTCTAGGGTTTGGTGGGACATGAGGAACAACTGTAACAATTTTATATCCTGCTGCTATTGTGTAGTTTCCGGAGAGTGATCCCCAACCACTCTTGTCTTTTTTCCTTGCTTTTATAAGGGATTTCCCCTATAAATATCCCATCAAAGTGTTCCATTCCCCTTCGATCTCTTGAGGTCTGTTGTTGGCTTCCCACTTGAGCCACATTTTGTCCACACCTTCACTCCATACCGAGATGTCCCAAAGAGTGGTTAGATCCTAGGCTCGCATCAAGGATTTTAGCCAGTCTAATCCTTCCATCAAACTTAAAGGTGGGTCGCCCAGTACTGAGTCTTCCCAAACATTAATTTTCTTTCCATTCCCTGGTATCCAGGTGAGGTTAGGTTTGAAGAGCCTCAATGATTTTAGACACAAATTGAATATAAGCGAACCTTTTGCCGTGGTTGTGGGTTGATCTAGGCATTTTTTTCTTGGGCCTCATAAGTACTTCTTCTAGAAATCTTTTTTGCTCCAAGTGGGTTTCCCCGAAACTAGGTTCCATAGCAGCTTGGCTCCTAGAGAAAGGTTTTGGGAGTTGATGTCTTTGAATTGGAGGTCGCCTTCTGATACTGGCATGGTAAATTTCACCCATCTTATTAGGCGCATCTTCCTCCCATTTTTCTTCCCTCCTTCCCACAAGAATCGTCTGAAAAGCGCTTCAATTTTCTAAATCATGGTGGTTGGGGATAATAACAATGAGCATTGATAGATCAAGATGCTTGCTAATACCGCTTTGGTGAGAACAACTTTACCAACAAGGTTTAACCAATTTTCTCCCCAAGAGTTAATTATTTCTTTCAATTTGTCTATCAACGGGAGCCATTGAGACACCTTTGGCCTGGTCCTGAATATTGGTACTCCCAGGTATTTAAAAGAGTCCCAATTGGTGCAGCTTTCCATTCCCAGGACTCTTGATATCTCCATCATTATCCTTGGAGAGGTGTTCCATCTATATATCTTTCTTTTGGGTAGGCTTATTTCACTTCCTGAGCTCTCATTGTAAGTGTCTAGCTCCACTTTAAACTTCTTCGTTGTCTGCACACTTTCTCCTCCTGGAAGTAAGGTATCATCCACGAATTGGGCATGGTTGATGTCTTTTACCCCTGGGGATATTCTCAGGCCCAGGATATTGTTATGGATCTGGAAGTGATCGAGTTGGAAGTTGATCATGGAGGCTTGAATTGCATAGAGAAGCGGGGAGAGGGGACAACCTTGCCGGAGGCCCCTAGAAGCTTGAAAGAACTTTGTTGCTTGACCATTTACGAGAGGGGAAATCCATGGGGATCCAATGCAAGATTTTATCCAATTTATAAAGGCTGGAGCAAAGCCAAAATTTTCCATGACTTTAAACAAGAATTTATGCCTGATTCTATCAAACGCGTTTGCAAGATCGAGCTTTATAATCATACCTTTGTCTTTTCTTTGAATGCTTGAGTGTAGCGCTTCCTGAACCAGAATGATGTTATCCACTATATGTCATCCTTTGATGAACCCGCCTTGGTTTTCTGGGATGATAGCAGGGAGGATTTTTTTTATTCTATTGGCTATAATTTTTGTGATTAACTTGTAGCTTGTGTTGCATAGAGAGATTGGCCAGAATCTTCCAAAACTTGTTTCTCCCTTTTCTTTCGGACTGAGAGCTAGGAAGGATGAATTTGTTCCTCCTCCTATCTTGCTACATTTATGAGATTTCCGGACCAATTTAATTAGATCTATTTTTATTATATCCCAACAGCTTTGGTAAAATCTGGCTGTGTAGTCATCTGGTCCCGGCGCCTTGTCTGGATTCATCTGGTCGAGGGCCTCTTTTATTTCTTGCAGGTTTACTTCCGCTAACATCTTGTTGTTGGCATCCTCTTGGATAACATCTGGTACTAGGGAGAGAAGATAGGCATTTGAGTCTAATACGATCGTTTGAGTCTCTGTGTAAAGACCTTCGAAGGCTTCTACCGCAACAATTTTTATGCCTTCAAAATCTGATATAACCTGGTCCTGAACATGAATTTCATTGACTGTCTTGAATTTCTTTCTTGCTTCAGCTTGCTTATGGAAGTAGCTGGTATTTTTGTCTCCAGTTTCAGCCAGAGGCTTCTTGATTTATGTTGCCAATACCTTTCCTCCTCTCTGCAGGCTTGATGCCATTTCCTTTGGAGATGGTACTCTTGGTCGAGAGTTCCTTGAGTTGTCTCTTGTCCTTCCATTTCCAAATGGTGGTCTTCTAGATGTTTTTGGGCTTCTTTTCGTTTAATAATTGGATTCTTTTGGGTTATAGCCCAGCCTTTTAGTGCTACCCTGAGCTTCCTATGCTTTTCTTTCCAGACATAAAATGGGGATCCGCTGACCTTCTTGTTCCATATTTTGGCAACCAAGTCCTGGAAGCCCTCATATTGAAGTTAGGCGAGGCTAAATCTGAATGGGATAGGCCCGAGATTTCTGTCCTGTGAGATCTCTAACAAGATTGGATTATGATCTGACACACTGTGTGGTAGGATTTTAGTTGAGAGCGATAGGTCCAAGAGCATGAAGGAGCTTTGGGATAAGAACCTGTCTAGTCTAGCAGCAATATGCCCTGGTCCGACTCTCTTGTTTGACCATGTGTATTTTCCCCTGGTGGGTTTGATATCCTCCAAATCCCAATCTAACATAATATCTTCTACCCATTCCCTAGCGGGGTCTCTCACAATGGACCCACCTTTTTTCTCATCCGCAGCAAGGGTTACATTGAGACCCCCCCCAATAATGATATTTTCTAGGTCATTTGAGAGTAGAAATTCTTTAATCGAATCCCAACAGTTTCTTTTTTCCCCAAATAAGACCGATACATAGAGGTTGAAAAGACTTACCAATCGAACCGTCTCTTTGTGTAGAAGACTGGTGAAAATCCAATGCATGCATGCTTCGGATGAGATTAGATCATACTTCACGGTGTCCCAGAGGGTTCCAAGACCTCCTAAGGCACCTCTTGCACTTACTGCTATTCCTTGTTTTTTTTTCTAAAGGGCTTTCATTGCTTGGAGGAAGTCTAGTTCCTCCATCTTTGTCTCCTATATTAGAAGGATCTCGGTCTTTGACATTCTGATTATGTCTTTGAGGGATTCTTCCTTTATTCTACTGTTGAAACCCCTACAATTCCAGGAGGTTAGTTTCATGATTTACCTAAGGGGGGGGTATTGGCTCCTTTATGAGCCTTAACCTTCTTTCTTGTCGTTCTTACATTGATCAATTGAATGATTGTTGGTTGTGAGCCACTAGGAACATCTTTGTAGGTTTACTTTTCTCTTTCTTCTTTCTTGGATTTCCTTTCTCTGCCTGCTTTTTTAGGCATGACAATGGAGCCACTAGCACCTATAGAGTCACTATCGTAAGAGACCTCTCCTGATTTCGTGTCTGGATTTGCTTCCTTCTCTGCAGCGACCTTTCCCTGCCCCTCTTCTCATTATAACATTAGTTGATATTGTGCTTTGGGAGGGGTATTTTCTTGCGTTTCTAATTCAATGGGAGGGCCCTCCTTTGGTTCCTCACCCGTCACTTTCTCTGGTTGGTCTTGTTCTCTCAACACGCCGAAACTGTTTCCTGACGTGGGTGCCCTTGTCTGATCTTCCTGCTCCTTGGGCGATGCTATGGTTGTCTTTGAATTCCATTTTTCTTTAGGGTTGGCTGATGTTTTCTCCTTTTTGGGATGTTTCCATCCTTCTCTTGGTTAGGGTTTTTTGGACAGTTTCGTTGAAAGTGGCCATATTCATGGCATCCCCTACACTTGAGAGGTAATTGTTCATAGTCTAGCTTCTGGTAGTGCTGCCAATCTCCAACCTTTAGCTTGATTGGCTCTGGGAGGCCCACCTCTAGATCCACTTCCACGCAGATGCGCGTGCAAGATTATTTATCTTTGGAGTCAGCCCTGTCAATATACTACCCGAGCCCATTCCCAATTGTTTGGAGTGAGATGGGGTTCCAATAATGAATTAGGAGATTGGGTAGCCGTACCCAGACTGGGATGTCCTTGAGCACTTCCAATGTAGGTTCAAATTTTGGCGTCCATCTGTTCAGGTACATCCCTTATGTTCCCATAAAATGCGGGCCATTCCTGAAGATTAAATCTCTGTCTTCCTTTGAGATGAATTCGAAGATGTAGAATCCTCTTCCCACCGCATAATAAGTGACATTGTTCTGGATCAATGGATGCCAGTTCCTCTGGATCCAGTTATCAGTAGATCTAGTTGACGACCATAAGCCCATGAATTGACCCACTAATCCACGATCGGACAGAGAGACCGCAAAGCGCATAGGATGTTCCAGGGGAAGTTCAATATCAGGGATCAATTCAAGCTTCTTAATGAAGCTAGGCAGAGCTGTTAGGGGAAGTTTCTTACCTTGGGTGGCAAGGATCCTGCGGAAGGAGGCTTCAATTGATGGAGGAGTTAGGGGAGGCGGCTCCCCTCCTCCTGAGGCTGCCATCGTGACTGCCAGATAACGTCAGATCAAGAACCTTGGGTGGCCATCAGAGCAGCGCAGATTTCATCAATGTTAGTAAATCTATCCAGGATAAAATTATCTCTCAAAACTAAATTTAATTCTTTCCTCGTGGTTATGAATTGGTGTTCTTCCTTTCTCTATTGGATGAAATATTCCAACAAAGAAAGTGTTCTTAGGGAAAATTTGAGAGTACTTAATGCAATATTTCCTCCATCATAAAAATAATTTACAACAAAGTATGATTCTAGCTATTGTAACCATTTGTTTAAAGTTTAGCATTAAGGTCTCCATTGAAAAATAGGATTTCAATGTTTACCTTTACTCTCCATGGTTTAATTCCTCTGATTGGGGAATTGGCTCCATGATTGGAATTTTGATTGTAGTATAGTGTTGGTGTGAAGCATCTCATTAGATTTGTGAAATGATCATACATATATTCTCTTTGTCAACACAAATCTTCTTTTGTGATGTTATGTATCTCCTCTAAGATTATGACACTTGTTTCATCTCCCCTACTATTGATAATTCAACGTGAAAGGTTGTAGTATGAGGAAAATGATGGCATCACCCCAAAATATATGTATGTCAAATAGATCTATACTTCTAGAGGATTCTCATGTTTATATTTGAGCACATTGGTGGAGAGCAATTATATAAATATTTGATAATGCAATATGGAATAGAGGATTTTGGGCATTGGTACCAATTAATTTGATCCCTTAGGAGGGATCAAAGGACATACTGTAAAATATCTATTAATTTATGATATGTTCTATACAAGTAATTCAGTTAAACACATAAATGTTGCAAATTCACATAAATATGGAAGATATTTATTATTACTTGTAATGGAATTTACAATTAGATATTTACGAGGGAAGAACATCTTAAATAGGAATACAAATAAACTATATATTTTAAAGTTTCCCACCTTCCTCGATCATTGAAAGTATTAGATATATAGTGGAGAGGTTGATTACAAAGATGCATAGGAGTTGAACCAGTTTGTATGATTTATAATTAGCTAGTGTAATGAAGCTTGAGTCACTCTTAACTAAACTTTTGGCATGTCAGGGTTGTTACATAATGGGCTTTTACTTAATCACCTATAGATAAAAGTGTTTGTGAGTTTTTTTTTTATATATACCTATGGATACATATACAAGTCTTTAGAAGGAAGAAGGGCGAGGAAGCCTGATCTAGTTTAAGTGTGCTTGGAGCAAGAAAAATAGTCATGGTTTTTGAAATAAAAAAGAGGAAGCATGGTGAGAATTAGTAATTGAATGTGGATAATATATTTGGACCAATATAATAGAAAGATAATTAAAATGGGTTATGAAAAATGTCACAATGAAGAGGATACCTAAGATATATAGTGAAAATATAAGTTAAAGTGGAAATGTGTATTGGAAGGTGGTTCAAGAAATGAGTTTTTGGTAATAGAAAATGAATTAGGGTATTTTTTAATATCTTGTGAATGAATACACTATGCTATAGGTTTACTAAATGAATCCCTTGTGGTTAGTGGAGAGTTTTTGGTTACATACAATAATGAGTCACTACTATGTTACTAGAGACATGTTATTATGATAATTGTATTAAAAGGTGTCTCCCCTCTCACTTATAATAATAAATTCTATATCAATTAACACAATATTGCTACTCTCTTATGATTAAATTTTCATGGATATATATTTCTTCATATTTTATTAATTGTAGGCTCATTTCAATCCTGGTGTGTAGGTGCTGCCAATCCTTTATCTTTACCAATGTTGTTTATTTCCATTTCTTGTTGTTATTGGTTGGAGTGGTTTGATTTTGAGTATAAGGACACTTCACCCCATAATCTAGATCATATCTATAAGGAGATAGTAAATCACTTTGATACCATGTGAGTGAAAAAAGTGAAAGGAAAAAGAGAGAGAGAGAAAAAAAACTAAAATTCTCAATGGAAGAAATAAATGAATTCACAATTTCTCTTTTATTTTCAAAATCCATATATTTTTTTACAATGAAATATTTATGACGAAATTCAAGAAATGTTTCCCTACATTCATTGATGCATCCCTATTAAATCCATTAACATGAATTAGTGCATATCACTTAGACAAATTCAAACCGAACACCTACCTACATAAAACTAACAATGTACTTAGCAACATTGGTGAAAACATGCTTTAGAAACTTATGTAACTCAAACTTCCTATACATGTTTGATCATGTCCCATACATGGCATGTCAACTAAAACATCATGCTATCTATCACTACCACTAGTACATGATTACATGCTCATACTTTATTAAATACTATCATATAACATTTACTTTTATCGCTACCACAACTTTAAATATCTTCAATAACATTAGTCTTAATTGTATGAAAATCATAAACTTTTCTAGTGTATTATTATAATATTTTTTTAATACAAAAGGTTACACTTTTTTTTGTATTAAAAAGAGATATGATTGAACCCTAGAGCATAGTAATACACAAAATATAGTTTACGGTCGCAACCCACTGATAAACATAGAAATAATATAGTCCAACTCATTTCATCAAAGCCTATCTTAGCCCCAACTATAAATTCTTGGAAAGTGTACTACCTTACAAATTGGGATAATATCAAAACATCCCTACAATGACATTCATAAAATTAAAACATATAACTAATATTTTAGCCTAGTGGATGCCACAACATATATTACAACTTGAAATTCCACTTAGAACTCCAGCATACCACCTTCCATTGGGACCTTTCGAACCCGAGGACTACTAGTCCACATGACATCCACACTCCTTGTACAAATTTGCAATGATGAATTCCCTATATTCACTATAGAAAAAAAGAAGAAGTGAAAATAACATAATATCATGGGGAAAACCCATATGAGACATAATTTTATAAACCAAATATTTCATGTAACCATGTTGGGATTCTAGCTAAATATATTCTACATAGGATATAATAATAATGGTGTTGAATTCATGCTCAAATTCCTTCAAAGTTAGCAACTACAAAGCAGTCTCCAAGGCATAGTGATTTCATATTTTGTTATTAAACCTTTATTTATTTTCCCATTCTTTCTGCAACCCAAAAAACCCTAAAATTGGAGTTTGTGATGCTACATT
This sequence comes from Picea engelmannii, assembly GCA_009831015.1. NCBI lineage: Eukaryota > Viridiplantae > Streptophyta > Pinopsida > Pinales > Pinaceae > Picea > Picea engelmannii. The sequence continues at coordinate 211,796 of ML793109.1, forward strand.
TCACTTCCACCACATCTTTCTCACACCTTATAAAGGAAAGTGAATTTATTTTATTTCACATAAAACATGACATTTGTTTCTCCAATGAAAATGACCCATTGTGGTTATATCTTGTGCCCCTTGAACTCTAATAGAAAAGAACCAACAAGAATAATAGAACCACCCCAAAAACCATAAAGAAAAACCCTCATAGGTAGAGAAATACAATAGTTGGGATGCCCCAAGAGAGAACCTCAAAACTCCAAGAAAGGACACTAAAGGTAGTAGGCACAACCTAGGAGGAAACCCAAGAGAGCCAAAAATCATTGCTAATGATTATCCAATTTAGGGCCTTATATGTATCCTTGAATGGATTTCCCAATGCTAGTGCTCCAATAGATGGACTTCGAGATAGAAGAAATAGCCATGGACTATTCCAAAATTAACATACCAATTGTTTAACAACACATGTATTCCAATAGAGGGTGAACACCTTTAGTAACCACTCACACAACCAGATCAAAGATCAATACACCGATGTTTTAATGTGGTAAAATCCCTATGGGGAAACATCCATGGCCCCAATCAATGTGGCCACTTGGAGAAATTTATTAATGCAAAACAAAAATATTATATAGATATTTACAAGAGAGTTTATCACAATCGATCATCGACAAATGAACCTCCATGCTCTTTAAATATGGACCAATCAGGTGTTAAGACAAAGATCAATGTAACCATTAAGATTGAAGAGAATATGAACCATCATATCACTCTATGTTAGGAACATATCGTGATCATTGGATTTCCTAACTACAAATGCATATTAAAGAAACACACTAAGAAACACACTTTAACCTAATGACACATTAAACCAAGTTGATCTTAATTAAATCCTAAGTGTATGAATATCCTAACATAACCCCATTAAGAACAACTTGGTATAGGATTTAAGTATTTACAAAAGAGACACAACAAGAGAAGGAAGGAGGCATTAGAGCATATCCCCCGTTAATGACAACTTCCCAAACTCCTAACATAAATCGAAGTTTGGAAAACTTCGCTTTTGTAAGAGACTTTGTGAAAATTTCTACAACTTGATTTTATGTAGGGAAAAAGAGCACTTAAATAACTTGATCATGAATGATCTTTCTGATGAAGTGCATATGTAGTTTGATGTGTTTGTTATACTGATGTTGAACTGGGTCTTTGGCGAGCTTGATGGCACTCTGATTGTCGCACCAAAGGATGGTCGAATGCTGCTGCTAGAATCCAAACTCTAAAAAACTCTGTTGAAGCAAAAAGGATTTTGACTTACATTAATCGATGCTCAGTACTATGCTTCTACTGAAGAAAGAGAAATAACTTGTTGTTTCTTATAGGCCCAAGTGATAGGTCTTGAACCAAGGTTGAAAACATAACCTACAATAGAATTCTGATCATCAGGTTTGCCGACCCAATCTGAATCAGTGAAACCAACTAATAAAGTAGTCCCCCCTTGAACTTTAATGTATCTCGAACTGAAATGTACCTCATACATACAGAGTATTATTTTAGATGCTTTCCAATGGATTTCATGGGGTGTTTTCATATATTGGGAAACAAGACCAACAACAAAGAAAATATTAGGATGGTTATGAGTCAAGTATAAGAGGATACTGACTAACTGATGGTACAAGGTGGCATCAACTTCAGGAGAAGTACATGTGGAAAAAATCTTGACTCCAGACTAGAAGGGAGAAGGGGATAGTTTACAATCTTCCATGTGAAAGTGACGAAGAAGTTCACACACATACTTAGACTGGGAAAGAAAAATTCCTTCCTTGGTTTGCAAAACTTGGAGGCCAAGAAAATAGTAGAAAATCCTAAGTTTGTCGTTTCAAATTTCTTCTTAAGGATGGTTTTCACATGGTTTAAAATTTTTAAGTCACTACTAGTGAGGATAAGGTCATCAACATAAAGGACAAGGATTCCTACTTTCTTGGTATAGACATTTGGATCAAAATGGCATCTAGAAAAGTCGGTGTTAAGAACAAAGTTGTCCATTTTGGCATACCAAGATTGAGGATCTTATTTAACACCATAAAGGGATTTCTTAAGGAGACAAACAAGGCTAGAGTCATTCTAGACATAGCTAGGAGGTTGTTCCATGTAGATTTATTCTTGGAAATCCCCATGCAAGAAGGAGGATTTGACATACATCTAATGGACCTCCCATTTATGTGAGGTAGTAAGGGCAAGAAAAAAGTGAATGGAATTCATTTTGGCTATAGGGGAAAAGGTTTCATTATATTCAATTCCTTCAACTTGGGAAAATACTTTGGAAACTAAACTAGCCTTGTGTCTTTCAACACTTCCATATGATGCATATTTAGTTCTGTAGACCCATTTACATCTGACGAGTTTTCTTCCTTTTGGAAGAGTACAAGATCCCAAGTATCATTTTCCATTAAATAACAATACTCTTCATTCATTTTTTTAGCCCAATATGGACCTGAAGCTTCTGCAAATGTCTTTGGATCATGAGTTTCTGAAACTTGAGCCAAAAGAGAAGAGGCTCGTTGGAACTGTGAACGTGTCCATGCTAAAATGAAGGATCATCGAAAATATCACCAACTACTTCTTGTGTTGAACAAACCCATCTAAGAAGCAATGGTGTTGGTTCAGGTTCATGTTCAATGGACTCATATGGAGGAAGGTGAGTATGAGGAGGTGGATTTTCATCCTCAATGTCATCATTTGAAGGAGAAGAAACCAAAATAGGAATAGTATATGGAACAAATGTCGAAGATGGCTCGCAGGATGAAGAAGGCACAAACATTGAATTAGGCTCATAGGATAAGATATTTTCATCAAATTTAACATCTCTTCTAATAATAGTTTCATTACAATGTGGTTGAATAAGTCTGTAACCTTTGACATCTTTAGAATAACCAAAAAATATACACTTCTCACTTTTAGGCTGCAATACTTTCCTTTTCTCATCAAGAATGCGAGCCCATGCTACACTTCCAAATACACGGAAGTGACTTACATCTAGCTTAAGTTTATTCCATGCTTCTTCCGATGTTATATTTTTAAGAGACTTTGTGGGAGTGTGATCTACTATGTAATTTTCACAGTTAATGGCTTATTCCCAATACTTTAGATTTAATCCCTTAGATTGGATCATACAATTAGCCATTTATTTTAAAGTGTGGTTATTTCTTTCAACAACACCATTTTTCTATGGTGTATATGGAACAATGTGTTTCATTTGGATGCCTTGTGTAGTGTAGTAATTTGTAAATTGA
>ML793109.1:225267-236102 GCA_009831015.1 Picea engelmannii
TGCATTTATTTATTTCATTTTTCTTAGGGTCCCTTAGTTTCTTATTGAGAGGCTTTTTATTTCCTTCTCGGGGATCCCCTGGGCGAAGCATCTCTAGGTTTTCATTTTCCTATGGCTTTTATCTTTTACCAGCTGCTTTTACCTCCTGGACCTTTAGCTCCTTCTTCCCACAAGACAAGATGTACCCTGGAAGGTCATCCTAATGGCCAGACTAGGGGAATGGGATGGATGAGCGGGGTAGAAGATGGAAAGGTGGTAAGATGGTGGGAGCGGACGATGGCTCTGCAAACCCCCCTTGGTGGCTAACCAAAACCCATGAATACCGGCTTACTAAGTTGCCCCATCAGTCACCCCAACAATGGTCAAGAGGATTAGTGTAAGATCCAAGCAGTCATCCGAAATGAAAGGAACCTAATGCATACATAAGAAGGTTATAATGATTAAATATGACACATACCATGATACCTCGGACCAATTACCTCATGGAGCAAGAGTCCTTTCTGATGCAAATCCAGGCCGGTAGTGATGGAGGCTGGTACTGCTGACAGGACAAAGCTGGCTGAGAAGAAGAAATATGGGCCCTCCAGGGCCATGCTCAAGGCGCTCCTTCTCTCGGTACTCCATGTCTAGGACCATGTGGGCCTTGAGACATGATCTCCTAGTTATCCCTAGATATCGGGGATAACAGGTCTTGTAGGCAAAGAAATTGTCAAAAAATTCTCTCTTAAGTTTTAAGGAGTAAACCCAAGTGTTTCTGGAAAAGTCATCAATAAAAGTTAAGAAATACTTACACCTAGAAAAGGAAGGAGAATAAAGTGGACCACACAAGTTACTATGAACAAGCTGCAAAGGGGTTGAAGCATTCCAACATGCACGTTTGTCAAAATTGTCCCAATGATGTTTGCTGAGAACACGATTGACACAAACACCATATCTACATGAAACTAGAGGAAGACCAATCACCATTTGTTGATTACATAGTTGCTACAATGTGTGATAGTTTAGATGACCAAACTTCTCATGCCAAATTTTGCTCAATTCATCGCCATGAGAAAAAAAAATGATGGAAAAGATGATGAACCAAAGTTGTCAAACTTGTACAACCTGGTAATATCATCAAAAATTCCAGTTGCAAGAACATGCTGGGGATATTTTAGATCCTTGATTACAACTTGGTGAGGTGAAAACTCTACGGTTTTACCTTCACCTAAATGAGTGATTTGATATACTCATAGAAGGTTGCAGGAAATACTTGGAACACGTAATACATCATTAAAATGACCCTTATCCACTTGAACTATTCCATAACCTACAACACTAAGAGATCTATCATCACCAACACATATTTTCTTGGTGTTACAATCATTTAGAGAATAAAATATGGCTTTATCCTTAGCCATATGATAATATTCTCTAGAATCAATAAGCCACTCATAAGAAGAAGTAGTAGAAGTTGCATTGACAGAGAAACCAAAAGCAAAAAGTGCATGTCTATGAGAAGAAGAAGAAGAAGAAGTAGAATCAATACTGATGTTGTGCTTCTTCATCATTGCTTCTAAAGCTTCCATCTTCTTAAAACATTTGGACTCGTCATGACCATATTTCCCACACAAGTTGCAATGTTTGTCACTCTTCTTACTTTTAGATTTTTCTCCTTTGTCACCATTAGGAGCAGAAGCTTACTGAGTAGGTTTGGAACCCTTTTTTTTATTTTTGTTGTGGCGATAATGTTGCTTCTTGGGATTTTGGATTTATCTTTCGCAGCTGGGCCACTAAGGCTCTGGTCTTATCTTGATCTCTAATCAAATCATCAAAAAAGGACTCAAGAGAGGGATTTTTATAAGCATTCCCTAGAGCTTCTCTAGTGGCATAGAAGGTAGATACAAACACTAAATATGCACTACCAAGATTAGAAAGAATAATATATATGCAACGCTCTTCTTCTAGTTTTATGTTACATTCTGCACATAAAAGTATAAATGTTTTGAACTTAGATAAATAGTCTTCAATGCAATAAAAATCATTTGGACTTAAAGTCATTATTTGATTTTCTATCTAGTGGGCTCAAATAATATTGTGTTTACCAAACATAGATTCAAGATTTTCCCAAGCTTCATCAGGGTCATCAATTCATTGAAGGTGAAACATTAAATCAAGAGAGATGAACATTCCAATCAATCCACGTGCTTCATCATTCTTATTTTCCCATTTGATTTTCTTTTCATCATCAATAGGTTCTAGTTATTTTCCCAAGGTAATCCAGTACAGTCCTTTACTTCTTAATAAATCCTCCATATGAGATTTCCATTGGAAGTAGTTGGTGTTGGTAAGAAAAATATCACTGCGAGAAACCATAATATGTGTTTAAAATCTAAAACTGATGGTTTGGATGGAAAGATCTCGAAAAATTAGGTTGTTTAAAAAACAATGACATTGAAAATGGACTTTGGATGCGAAAGTTATGCCATTTTGAAAAAAAAGGCATAAACAGTAACCAAAGAGCCACATGGCAGGTAGAAGTTGGCCCACGTGGTGATACTCATAATTGTGCCTATAAGCTCATTTTTAAATAAGTTACTTATGAAGTGTCTCACTTTTATAGAAAACTGAGAATCACTTTTACAATGAAGTTACTTTATATATGAAAGTTGCATGTAAAAAGTAACTTAAAAGAAAATATTTAAAGTTATCAATAGTGATTCAATTTTATATCTTAAGTGAAATGCACTTTACAATCAATGCATGAACCTTTTCAAAAAAAGTAACAAAAAAGAGACTTGAACTCAAGACATCTTACTAAGTAAATTAACTTTTAACCAAGTGAGTTAGTGCAAAACATATTATATTGTTTAGAAGGAATATTTTTGTTTTTGTTGTTGTTGTTACTATTGTTGAAGATGGCCTTAAAGAGAGTGCTCATAAAAACTATTTTCACACAAGAAAAAAATTTCACTTCTCGACGACAACCTCTATTTTTTATTTATTAAGATCGCACAAAGCGCATGGTAAAGAGCATACATAGAAAAAAAAACCCTTTTCGATCTATTTTTGACTTGCCGAGATTACACAGGGCATGGGGACAAGAGCATACACGGATCCAAAAGAGTAGAAACCTGGAAATAAAAAGAAGAAAATCAAAATAATAACTCTGTAAAAATTTAAAGGGTGTATTCAGGCTTTATACCTCCAGATATGACTGAAATGGCCATATCCTGGGAAAAAAAAACCTTTTTGAGTGAAACAAAAAACATTCCTGACTTAAATGAGTACTCTAGTTGCTATGGAATAGTCCTCTCAGCCCAGAAATGTATGAAAATTGAAGAAACCATATATGAGACAAAACAGTTTCATGATCTCGATCTACAATGGGAGCGGGTCTTTAAATGAACTCTAATACCATGTTCGACAACACAGGCATTCCAAAAGAGCACATACACCTTCAATAAACACTCACAAAACCAGATCAAAGATCAACACACAGATTTTTTCACGTGGTAAAACCCCGATGGGGAAACATCCACAGCCCCAGCCAACGTGGTCACTTGGAGAAATTATTAATGCAAAAGAAAAAGATTACATAGAGATTTACAAGAGAGTTTATAAAATCAATCATCGAAAAATGATCCTCCATGCTCTTTAAATATGCACCAATTGAGTGTTAATCCATGAATCAATGTAGCCATTAAGATCAAGGAAAATATGAACCATAAGATCAATCTATATCGGAAACATATCATGACCATCAAATTTCCTAACTACAAATACATACTAAAGAAACAAACTAAGAAACACACTTTTACCTAATGACACATTAGACCAAGTTGATCTTAACTAACTCCTAAGTTTCTAAATATCCTAACACTAATAAACCCACACATGAAGTGTTTCACATCCATTGAATCCTTAATTAGCTTTCACGTCGCCACCATAGGGCGTAATAATGATTGCAATAGATAAAATAACTTCCTCGCTTGTTAAATATTTAATATAAAACCTTTGAATACCATTGAGAGATTCATACCAAAAATACAAAGTGGTCAAGGAAGGGGGACATTATAAGCTCCCCTCTCCTCCCCGCCAAGAGAAATGGTTCTTTGAGTAAGCTAATTCAAACTAATATTTTGGAGTGGGATTTATAGAACATTGACTGAATGGCAATAGAGGAATCTCCAATTATTGTTACTTATGTTGCAACATTGGCAAAATTAATCATTAACAAATTGTGAGGGCCTCCAACTTCTTGTTGGTATCTCTCCTAATTCTCCACGCAAATTATGCTCTTTTTATCCACTGAATTCATAGATAACTCCTCAAACTTGCCATCCTTATATATTGTTATAATATTAAAAATAAAAAATAAAAACAATTTAAAAATAAATGATATTAATTTAGAAATATTAATAAAATCATAAAATAATTTTTTAATAAATATAATAATAATAATAATAAAGAATAAAATATAAAAATCTTAATATAAAAAATGTAAGGGTATATAGCGTAAACAAAATAGTATCTAACTTTATATAAATAAGAAAAATGCTAAATATTTTATGAATTGAAAGTTTTTTATTTACCAACATTAGAATCTATATCCATAATCTTTGTCAAAAGTGTAATTTTGAGTTTAATGAAATTGTCTTTTCATTGCGTGTCATGTGGTACTGGAAAGTCGAGTGATTTAGAATTCTCGTTGTTATTCATGTGTTTAATCCCAACTCTCAAAAGGTTCATCGTACTCGATATAATGTTTTGATGAATGGTGAATGTCTACCGATTCTCTTGGTTTAAAAAAAAGGAATAATGGTAAATGTCAAAGTGAATGTTTTATTCATTAAACATTACAATAGGTGTACATGGGATTCATTGTGTGATTATTAACAAAGATATTATACATTTTAGTTCATAAGTATCTTCTATATGAATTTTAGTAAATTAATGTGAGAGTATTAATATTATTTTCGAACTATAACTTTTTTTTATTTTTATCTTCTATATGAATTTTAGTAAATTAATGTGAGAGTATTAATATTATTTTCGAACTATAACTTTTTTTTATTTTTATCTATTTTTATCGATGACTAAAAAAACATAAGGGAATTTATTGATGATAAAAAAAAGACACAAGGGTAATGGATACAATTTTAAAGGTAATATATTTAAATTTATATTTCAAATTAAATTTATATATTTTTGCCAAACACATGTGATGGTATTAATTATGTTGTAGGCATTTTTCGCCATACACCCTTTAAGAGATAATGAGACAATGGTTGAATAAATCTTAGTCATCCAATAGTATAACCCATCTTCGTCATTGATTTCAACTTGTTTGCTATCCATTTCTCTATTAATAGATGCAACCCATGTTCAATCAATGTAACATGTGCTCGAATCCATGTCACAAGGAGGATGTCTCTATAAAACTATTTATACATTTTCCATGCTCTCTATATTATTGGTTGCCAATATTTGATGCTCTCATCTCTAAGAGGTGAAATGTCACTACCTTAATTATCTTTCTTTTAGTTAGCCTCTTGTCTATGTTGATGTGGTGCAAAAACTAGCAAAAAATAAGATGATGATTGGGCTTGGTTGAACTAATTCTCTTAATCCCCCCCGAGACTCTATTGCAATTATCTGAGTGTTGAGGAATTCACCAAGATACCTCAAAGGTTGTATTGACACATATATATTAAGGTGAGCATGACCTTTGTTTCACTTAGTCAATCTGTTTTACCCCAACTACTCACTCAAATACACATGGAACCCTAACCTATCTTTCTTCCTTTGAAACAAAATCTAGGGCCAAATAACCATGGGAATAGATTGAAGGATAGTGTACCTCTTGAAGTAGGAGTAGACATTCCTAGCATTGACAAGAAGAGAGAGATTGAGGCACCCCCACCCAGTTTGTAATAAAAATCTCTCCCCCACACAAAACCTATTGATTGATCCGACACGAGTGAATGGAATTAGTTGTTGTTAGGCCTTTCTTCTGGTAATGTCATTGATCCCCTTCATGATACAATGATATTCAACAATTCAAATGTGGAACTCTCATGGAAGTGAATGATGTTCTATTTTCCTTTTAATTTGGATAAATGGTGTTGCTTTTGTTTTTTGATAATTATGGCTTGTGGATGAATTTATTTGTAAACATAGATTTTAATATTGCTATGTCAAATCCTCAAGATTGATTTCTAGGCATTGACCCAAAGAGTTACAATGGAATGTATCTTATAGTCAAGAGTGAATTGAACACTTGCTTGTTGTCTTTATTTTTGAAAGGTGAGTGGTGTGTAAGGTGGTGTTTTTCAATCTCTCGAGCTATCCTATCATTTGACTCTTCTTTGAGCTCTCAGATATGCATGCTTCCTATTTTTAGTATATTATAAGATCATGCATTTTCTAGTGTTGGGTGGCCACACAAGGAACCAATGAAAGGTGCACCATCTCATGTACATTCTGAGATTTGTGGAGAGGCTCAAGCTCTTTAAAGAGAATCTCTCGAAAGATGTAAAATTTTGATGCCACCATCATCTTTATTCACAACTAATCCATTGGATTGATTCCAATACTTTCCTCTTCTACTATCTATTTACATTAAGATTATCATATCCATTAGAGTGAAAAAACACTTGAAAAACATGTTTTGTTGAAATTTTCCTATCTAAAAAATCACTTCTCCCCCTCTTACCTGTGAGGTGCCAACAAACATTATGTCGAAATATTCCCCTTATCTTGAATAGATACATAAAGTTGAGCTCTCTAAACAAGAATCCATCTAATAAAGGGATATTTTTCCAAGCTATTGCGAACCCTTTCATTCATGACAATGTGTAGTAGGAATCATAGACTTTGCCCCAATCCTATAGGTTTTGAGGTTGTGTTCACTAATATCAAATCCTTCAAAGAACATAGACTTAATTATGATTCTTTAATGGATTTATATGTTGCTGTAATTTGGGTTTCTTGGAATTAATTATGAAAATCAAGAACATAGGAAGAGAGTCTTACATTTATTTTAATTAATTTTGAAAATCATGAAGATAGGAAGAGAGTAACATAAAATAGATCATGATTATAAAGATTAATGGCTACTCTTTAACTCCTTGGCTGTAAAGTTCACTCAAGCAACAATAACAATCTCATTGGATCAAGTGTGGATGAAAACACCAAACCTGTCTTTGTACTAACTATTGAAAGTGGAGGTCAATGAAAAAATTGCAATTATTTGGGGAAATACATAAAATCTAATTAAATAAGGAAAGATCAAAGGATTTGAGGGTGTGTAGCAGTATTCATTTGGTTGAACTTGGCTAAAGGATTAGTGGAAAAATTCACCCTTATACTTAAGTCTCCACTTTTAGACTCAAACATAAAATTTTGATTAAAAATCGGGAAACCGATCCTAAAAAGTGATTAAAAACCATTTGAGGAAATAAAACTTCAAAACAAACTAACATAGAAATCCACATTTTTGATGTGGTAGACAATGATAATTCTCAAGGAATGAATAAATCAGTTGAAAATTGCCTTAAAAATTTTCCTCCACAAATGGTCAGATATAATGCAACATTGTGTTTCATAAATCAATGGAAAATTTCATTAAAAAATTCCTCCATAGATGGAGAGATATAATACACCATTGTGTTTTTAAGTATGTGGTTAACTTGCTTCTATCGTATTACAAATTTTTGACATTGATATATAATTTTGTATTCATTAACAAAGTGTGCTTCAAAATGAACCGAGAGAGAAATTTGTATTCATTAATGGAGATGCATCAATCGAAACATTGTTCAATATGATTTTTCTAAATTATGTTAAGAAGAGCTAATGCAAGGGCATGTTTCAACCAAATAAGAGTTAGTTATTTGGTTGGAAATTACTCAATTAGTCAAAGAGATAACAAAAATGAGAAAAATATCATGTAATATGTGTGCAAGATAACCTATTATACCTGACTGATATGTCATTCCTGTGTCTTCTAAGGAGGTCCATGGAAAAAATGACATTTTTTGTGATTAATTAACAAAGATCAGAAGGAACATTGTCATGTTTAGTATATTGCATTTGATTGTCTCTTACCCTGTTTTGCATGGATTTACATCTTGTTTTATGAAGGGGCTATAGATCCATTTTGAATAATCTCAGGAATCACGATCCTAAATTTTTGCAATGAACAAGTTAAACCATGAGTTCATTATGAAGTGACGAGGACCACTGGATGAGTATATCATATAAATGTTTACCTCTTGCATTTAGAGGCACTTATGTGCTTCTTCTAAATTTTATTACAATATTCTTAAGTATAAATTAAGTGTATGAATATCTCCCATTAAAACAAAATACATAAATCATAGCAACATATGTTGTATTGACCAATTTGGTCAATGGTTTCCTTTGATCAAAATAGTTAGGCTTTGATCACAATTGGCTAGCTTTACATGCTTTGGCCTCAACAATTTCCTTTGATCTAAACAATTAGAATTTGATCGTAATTGGATAGATTTACATGTTTTGGCCTTCAAATCATGCCCACTACCCAACCATGGACATCTATATCATTCCCTTCTATGGATAGACTCTTTGTATGCAATCATTCTTAGTCCAAATATTTTGCTACCATTTTTGGTGTTACACTTACATCAAAATCAGGTAAAAACATTACTCTTTAATGGATATCCTCTTTCATATGCAATCATTCTTGGTCCATAATTTTTTTTACCACTTTCAATCCTACACTTACATTAGAATTAGGTAAGGTTTGTCAAAATTTCTGCACTTATCTTGGATTCAAGAGTTTCCTAAGATACTTTTATAAAAATATTTACAATATAATTTAGTGTAGTGATGAATGCAAAATTTACTCCACATCATAATTTTGTATTCATTAACAAAGTGTGTTTCAAAATGATTTACAAAGGAACATTTTTTTTCCCTCCATGGATAAAAATAAATAAATAAATCGTAGCTTCTTATTCATAAATAAGAAAAGATGTTACATTTGCACATGCTACAAGAGCATGTCATAATAACATGGAAGATGTCCTCCCTACTTTTAATATATATGTGATAATATTACAAATTTATGAACATTTCATTATTATCCAAACGAAAAACAGTCCTCGATCCTATCTTTTTTTTCCTTTCTTCTTTTGAGCCTCTTGACACAAAAATGAGAAATCAAAAGGTTTGGATTCAAAGGACAGATAAAATGTCTAGTATTTGTTGGCCAAATCTTTATTAGAATTAGAATTTTCAAATTCATGTATTCTCTTCATCCCCCATGATGGGGATTCATTAATAACTACCATCTTCAAGGGATTTATGTCATCTTATTTCTCCTCATTCATCACTTTTGGACAAATTGTGTTCTCCATCTCTATAACTGTAGAGTTCAGATTCAATGGTTCAAATTCTTTCCATATTTTCGATATAGGTTTATATATTTTTTTTAGTTGTTGAAGAGGAGTGTGCATGAGGACACCAAATTTGGATATGCTTTAGTTGTTGAAAAAACCAACACCTATTGAAAATCACCTCACCATAATATCATTTTATATGGTAGTCACTCCTTAATGTCAATCTTAACATATATTTTGGTATATGTCAAAAGACCTATTTTAATCCAATCTAAATCTTTTTTATGTAATTTCTTAAGGAACATCCAATATCTTAAAGAACTTTTAAATGCCAAAATGGAGAGGTAGATTTACTATAGATTTGGGGGCTAAACCCAAAATAACACCTTTTCCATAAACATAGTGGAAGGATTGTGATCCAGGAGGATCTCGGTGACCACTCACCTTTTCCAACTGGCTCAAAACAATGTTTTTGACAACTTACTATTTTTAACAGTTTTTCGGTTCCTAAACTTCCAGTGCCATTATGAGGGCCTAAACAATGTTTTTTAATGATCAAGCACCTCAATGATAGCCAAAGGCTATGATTGAGCCCCCTAAATGAATATCTTCATCAATACCTTTTCAACGAGCTATCATATGCTCAAAATAAAGATCATATGCAAAAGTTACAACTCGGGGAAGTTGATGTACTAACTTATCCCAACGGGGCCCACATGAATTTTGGCGCTTCATCTCCTAGGGTTAGGTTTTTGAATATATATGGTTTTGGAATTCTTGTTTATTACAAAAAGGACTTCAGAGCCTCATTGTACTCATATTCTTGTGAATGAGCATAGCCATCACATCTCTTCTCAGAGATAAGCTGCCACCATTCTAGCAAGCTTGTTTCAGTCTGCATTTTATAGTTTTCAATGTATTTATTATTTAATAGAAGCCAAGTTTTACTGTACATCTATTATTTTTCACTATGTCTCTGTGTTAATATTATAAATCTATGGTTTCATTTTGTTCCGCTCATAAATCCGGATCAGTGGTAATAGAGCAGTCTGCTCCTTGTCATTTTTTTAATGCATGTGCCCGACGCGGTCAGGGTATAGAGAGTTGGGTATCAGGCTTGTTTCTCTTGAGGACAACTACTCTCGCACACCCAAAAAACTGTTCATGGCGGGAAAAAATAAAGACGACGGGACAGGCAATCCTTTGAAAATGTTGCTCAAAGAAGCCCTTAAGCGACAGAGGAATGAGATGATGGAAAACTTTGCACAAATCCTTCGATGGCTGCCGACAAGAGACACATCCACCTCAAGAATGTATTATGTAATTATGACTTAGGCTGGTGAGCCAGTAAAGTTGAAAAGGGGCCAGAGTGCCTAGGAAATGTAATACTTCATATACATTAATAAAATACACCACTGGCTGCAAGACAGACAAGGACAAAAGAGATAGGGGGATATGATTCCACGA